>VDFB02215870.1:0-13981 GCA_007258455.2 Sequoia sempervirens
TTCGGCAGCCCCATCATCATCATCTCAGTCAAAGAATATAGCATCTACATTTGGGCTACACAAAATGAAAGGACAATCACTCTTGGCCTTTGCAAGTCCTGAATCACATAGATGGCTTCTTGATTCAGGGGCATCTCATCATATGGCATCTTCTATGGATATGTTCTCTTCTTTTGAGCCCTATAATTCACCTCATATATTGATGGGTAACAATACATATATGAAGGTAAGTGGGAAAGGTTCTATTGATATGGGGGAAGGGACCTTCAATTATGTGCTTTGTGTTCCTTCTTTGTCCACAAATATCCTTTCTATTTATCAAATTACTCATGAAATTAAAGGTAAAGCAATTGATTCACTCGGATAGGAATTACAAGGGACTTGGAACTAAGGATATTGTTGCTATCAGGATGGTTGATCATTCATCTCATGTATATTCCTTTTCAAATTTTTCTTTGGCAGATGATAATGTTCCTTTGACTGCATCACGCACTCCATTGAGTGTGAAACATGTTAGTGAGGAGAAGTTTGGTCATCTACACCTTGGTATTCTAGAGACCAGTGCTGAGCTTCCTACTCCTACACCTCCTGGTCCTTCAGCTATTGATGCTTCTATTCAACAGGATGATTATAGTTTTTCAGATCTTGCTTTTTGGGATGAATATTTGATAGGTATTTCCAACTTGTTCATGGAGTCTCATATTGCAGATTTGGAGGACACAGTTGAGGGGATTTCTCCTCTTTGATGACAGTTTCAGCACAACTGTTATCCCATCTACTTTGTCTTTGGAGATTGGTATTCATGAGTCTCCTCCATCACTTGATTTGTCATGTTTCTTGGTTGATTTTGACCATGATTATGTTGTGACTCATTCAAGCTTGGAGGCTCCTACTTAGTTTTCAGAGGCATACATGTTGGGCATTCATTCTTCTTCCTTTTAGTTGGACATGGAGTGGCTTCATCATCGGCTTATGGATTTGTTTCTTCCTAAGGGAAGATGTGTTGCCTGTAGACATTGGGTCATCTTTTGTTTTTAGGAATTCTTCATCAGCATTGGAGCTTCTTCATCATGGGGGGGTATCCTAACTCTCTTCTTCCCTCTTATGGGGGGGGGGTCATTGATTGTATATACATGATGGATGTAGTCCTTGGGGGTATCATTGAGTCCTCCATACATCATGTTTGTTTTTATTTGTTTTGTTTTCTCTCTTTTGGAGAGGAGTTTTGTCCCATAGGGTTTTCTTCTTTTCTTCACTTGTGAGAGATTGCATTGTTTGTTTGCGTTTGCATTATAAATGGGTACCTAACATGGCCTGATGGGACCCATAGTAAGTGTGCATAATCTTATCCTAAGTTACTTAAGGGGGTGTTGGTGTGAATAAATGTCTTGTACCTAGCCAATTCATTCACTAGGTAAATTAGGGGACATATTCACATGATTAAGTTCACTTAGGAAAAAGATTCTTTCTAGAAGTCTTAGTTGGCCTTTCTAGAACTTATCTTATCTAGCTAGGATGCATCATTTCCTAGGTGATTAGTTGGTTGGTTGTCTCATGTCATGGATTATGACATTTTCCAACATCATGTTCATTACTACATTTCAGCCTTGCCTTTATAAGCAAGGCATCTCATGTACATTTGCATAGCAATCAATCATATTCAACCATTAATCAATCTTGCATTGTGAAGCAAGCTTTCTTGCCATTCCCTCTCTTGTGGAAGTGGTTTTGGTTGCAACTATTCTTGGGGGTATTGGGTAGTCACCATTTACTCCCACATTCCTTACACTTACCACATCTTGAAGTTGACTATACTACATTATGATTTTCTCTTTTTTCTCCTATATTAAAAATAATTGATCATGTAGATTTTCAATTACCACTCTTGTTGCTCCATCCCTATCATTCACTGGATAAGCATTTGATGTCTGAGCAATTTGAGACTCAATTGACTCAATTAGATTCTTGATGCTCTTTGTAGACAAAGGCCACTTCAAACAAAATTGAAACAATTATTTGGCTTCCTCCAAACACTTTTGAACTTCCTTCAAGTTTCCTTGCAACTTGGCATGAGCAGTAGCACAATTATATGAGGCATCAACTAGCCTCTTATCATTCAAATTCCTTGTTACTTCCTTCTTAGTCTTCTCTTCCAGTCTAGTAGAGTACTCCTTAAAAGAATCTAACAATAATTTAAACAAAGAAGTATCAATGGATACTTCGAGAAGGCCTTCTTGCAACACCTTGACCACTTCATCAACTAACTATCTGCTCTTCTAGTGAGTTTGAAGAACCTCCTTTCTCGCGGAGGCATGAAATACATCACCAAGCTACAACTTATATAGAGGGAAAATCTCATCCAAGTCCACTTGACCTTGTTGCATGGGAATTTATAACATTTGTACAGACACCACTAGTTGGAACTATAATTGCATGTCCAAAATATCTTTCAATGAATCTCTGAAGGGTCCAAAGGATTCACACCCTCTATTGGAGCTTTCTTCTTCATGAGTGTCACTCTTCTCCTTCTCTCCACTGCCAGAGCATTCTTCTGCAGTCTTCTCATCTTTCAAAGGAGGAAAAGTTTGTTCCTTTTGAGAACACACTTGAAATTCAGAGTGCACACACATATGACATATTCATACACTTCCTAAAATCCACACAACATAATGATCATCTGCGGTGGAATGCAGAGCATTCTAACATGAACTTTGCAACTATAACCCTATCATAGCATAGCCCGATACTTTGTCACTAATATATTCAACTGTAGAAGACATAGAATGTTGCAAATTTGAATGTAGAATCCTCCAACACATACCATTATCACCTCAAAACTGCATGACAAGATATTGCAATGCGGACCAATGTGGACCACAAAACCATTCCTCTGCTACATACTATTTCAGTCTGGGACTTAGATAAATTCTCCAAAAGAATTTTCTCTTCTCCGGACTATATGAATATTGATGTACCATCACTTCTACAATGGGTTGCCATCAATGACAACGCCATACACCATCATGCTCATGTTTCCAACAACGTCACTACTAAGTCTAGAAGGCTCAATACCCCCTATTTTCATATAAAACACTTTATATTTTAGTGATAAAATTTTTGGCCATTTTTTAGGTTTTAGATTTGGCCAAAAAAATTCTATATAGTTGTATGAAATCCATACAACCTGTGTTGTATGGTTATTGTCATACATTCTATAGTATCTTATAGTTAACATACAAGGTATATCCAACAAAATATTCTTTTGTAGATTACATGCATGACAATATACATAAACTAGTGCAATTCTGGCATCATTGGTTGACTCTGGTATGAATGGTGATTATTTTAATAATTTTTAAAATTTTGATTTCTTTGTTGAAATAGTGTTCAAGTTTCTAGCACCTAGTTCAAAGGGCTTTCAACCCCTGGTCATTCTTAGGAATAGGGGACTTAAATTCCCATGATGTAGGCTCGCCACCAACAACATACAAGAGTCACCACTCTACCACTAGTGGACGTCACTCGACACCACCTGTACCCATGTTGCCACTAAAAAGACTTCACAACTATATCCCATATTTCATGTTACCTAATCACCACCTAGACTAGCTATGCCACCCATAGGGATGTCATAATAGTGCCTATGACCACATTTGATGCTCTAATATGGAAAGCTTTTTTGGGAGCCATAATTTTCCACCCAAGCGTCATATTTTTGACTTCTTATAATTATTGGAAAGCTAGTTCTGTATACTTTCCAGCGGTGTAGGTATCATTATCATATTTTACTATTGATGCATTTTATTTCTAATTAAAGTCCATATTCCCATTTTAACCTATGAGATCATTACTTTTCACTTGTTTATCCAATTTTCATGATTTTTATGATAGTAGAAAGGTATTATAGAGATCTTCAAATCTATCCATGCACTTTTTCTAGATTCATCCCGAGGTATCTTTTATTTAATTTATTACATATTTTCACTTTGACTGATAACTTAGACATCTTGACACTCGAATAAGTTTTGTCTTTTTCGAGGGGGCTCGATTTTTAGTCTTGATTCAAATCTAGGAGGTTTCATATCATTTTTTATTAAATATTCTCTCTTTTATTCTCTTGGTTCTTGTGTCTCTCGTGGAAGATTAAATTCATTTAACTCACTCCTCATAATTATTTTTAGGAAAAGGTGTGTTGTCCACCTTGCATAATGTTTTAATGTAATATTTATTTATTATGTGGTGCACCTAGGGAATCAAGGGATGCGTGCATCACATGGGCTAGTATCTTAGGGCCACTTTATATGTTGTATGCAACATTGGATTAAATATTTAATGTGGGGCTGCACATGGAAAATATTTAATGTTTGGAAACTTAGTACCAATATTAAATGATGGGTTAATGTTTTTTTAAGCTCATGGTATTAGTCACATGGTTTTATGTAATACCACTTGGTGGTTTTTTGTGAGCTTGTTTCTATAAAAGAAAACACATGGGTGGTTACCTAATGTTGGCTAATTGGCTAGTTGGGAGTATCTCTTGTTAGCATTTGTGAGGGTTGAAGCATGACATGGGATGTGTGGTTACATGCTTGTCCACATGGAGTGCTTTTATAGGGCTTGATGTTTTAAAGGTATTCATGGAGAACTCTGAAGATGTATTATAATGTTTATTGCTGAGTAATATATGAGTGATGGATACTTTTGGAGGCTGGGTTTTTCCTTCTTGAGGGTTTTCCCAGGGTATATTTTGTGTCATCTTTGATGGTATGTTGTTTATTCTTTTACGTATGGATTATGAATGCTTGTTTGCATAGATTTCTCTATTTGGGTTATGTGGAAATTATCTTGGTGGATGCATATTTCATTTCATTTGGTATCAAAGCCATGGTCATGGCATGTATAAACCTTGTTATTTGGTGTATAGTTGAATCTGGGGCTTCTAGGGAAAGAATGAAGGCATTCCAAGATATGAGGGTTTTGTGCAGATTTAGGATTTTGGGGTTGCAAATTTATGGTTGTTTTTTGTAGATATGGGGTTATGAATCTTTGTTGGAAAAAATGTTTTTTTGGATGTTCATTATGAGGGTTTTATAGTGGGAATGTTGCAGATGACCCCTTGGGACAAAAAAAACCCACCATTAGATCCAAGAGGCCTAAGAGATAAAGATTAACATAAAATTTGGCCTATTTTGGCCATTGTGAAAAAAATGCAATTTTTTTTGCCCCTGCCCTATTTGGCTATAAAACCATACAATTGTCTAATTTGTAGAAAAAAATTAAAAAAAATAAAATTGTGGGTTAAAATTTTGTTCCTACACATTGTTAAAAATTTTATTTTATTTTTTAAATAAATAATAGTTGGGGGGGTCCGTACAAACCCCCTCGACCACTCTGTCACCCACCCTAGTCTGGCCAACAGGCTAAACAACGCTATTGGGTGGATATTTAACTGTTGACCAGTAAGGCCAAGCCAATGTGCCTTTAAGCCTCTCAAATTCTAGCCCCCGATCTGATGGGGCCATGGCCTAAGCCCTTATGGGGTGCCTACTTTAAATGTTGCCTACAAACATTTAAATTTTGCAATGAAAATTTCATTAATGCCGCCTAAAGTTTATTTAAATAAATTAAATTATATTTGATTTATAAGTTGGATCCACCACCATCTTGTCGCTCAGGCATCGCTGGCATGCCATCATCGCTGTCAGGTTGTTAGTGGCTCAACCCGAGGGCCACCCTATTTGGTTTATATAGAAAAAATTGGAAACCTTTTTCTAGGGGGCATAAATTTCACCCATGGTACTCGTTGGAAAGGTGGTTCCAAGAACTACATTGTGGTATTAGTGGTTTTTCCATATTTTACTGTTTTGATAGTGAAATGCTTTCTGAAATTTGGATGTTCCTTTCAAGCTTGGAGAGGTCATAACTTGTGCATACCGAGTCAAATTTTGGACTTCTTATAGTCAATAAAAATCTTGCTCAGAGCCCTACATAGTGGATCAGGTTTGGAGATGTTTTGGCATGATTTATTATTTCCATCTAATTTGTTTATGGGTTCTTTTAACTATGGTGATTTTGTGAGCTTATGGCTATTTGGATTTTGGTGATTTTATGTTGGAGTCATTGTATACTCACATGTACATCTATAATTACTATCATTTGATATTTATTAAATTTTTATGTTGCATTGTTGCATCTACGAGTTGTGCAGTGTTGTAGGTTGTCTATGCTTACATGTATTTATGACTTAGATGTGGGTTGTCTATGCCCATAAATTCTTTAGTGTCGTTACAAATTCAGATTGGTCGCTTGGTTTAGTCACTTTTTTTGTTGTTTTAGTTGTCATGTTAAGGGAGAGAGATGGTATTACTAGGTGCAACCATGATGTGAGACCTATGTAGTTAACTATGTGATGCAGACATGTGTGACACTGTTGAATTGTTTTGCTAGTACATTTGGTGGTGATTGTGGTGTCATGGATGTTCCTTTTTCTTTAGGGACTTTGGCATGACATGATTGGTTTTTGCAAGTGCATTGTTGCTGGTGTTGGATTGATTCCAACTTGGCTTATGGTGGTGTATCTTCTTGGCTTGAAGATCACGGTTTTACCTTACCTCTTGGGAGCTCATGTTGAATTTGATTTGTTTGATTGTGTGAGGGACTTTGGTTGATCTTCATTGAGGAGGTTGTTATCATGATGTCATGAATAGCTTGATTACATGTTTCATGGGAGATAGTCACAATGATGGTTTGGCAGTGTTGTATCTACTTGGTTTGGAGATCGTGGTTTATACTCTTCCAATTGGGAGCTTGGTTTTGAGTTATTTGCTTGTATTGGGACCATGAAGGATCTCCATTTAGAAGATAGTTATCATTTTTCCATGGAGAGCTCGGTATCACGGTTTAATGGGAGCTTATGGCAATGATGTGGATTCACCATATGATGGTGGATGATCTTCTGCAGTGTTTGTTGGTGTCATGGATGGACTCTTGGATTTTGTTTCTTCTATGCAGTGAGGGTTCTTTCACATCTTTGGTTTCATTGATAGGAGATTGTTATCTTCATGTGGTATGGAGATGTTGGCATCTTGGTTAGCCATGGAGGAATATTTAGTCTTTGGTTGAGGTGTCATGATTTTTTAGGTCTTAATGTTTATAGCATTGACCTTTTAAACAAGCTTGGTTTAGGTAGGTCTCTTATTCAACCCAATGCTTTATGTATTTGTGGTTTTGATAATGTGGGTAGAAAGCCATTAGGAACAATCACATTACCTATTAAATTAGGTCTTGTGTTACCTACTATTATCCATGCCATGCCAAATTCTCTTTCATACAATCTTCTTTTGGGAAGACCATGGATTCATGCTATGGGAGAGGTTCAATTCTTAACCACCTCATGAAATATATATAACAAGTTTTACTTGGTGAAAGCTGATTTGAGGTCTAAAAATTAGTTGTAAAACAAAACAAGAAATAAAATTCCCTTTAGCATATTTATTCCATCTTCAAAGGTGGAACCTATACAAATTTAAGATAACAATGATTATGTTTCACCCATAACAAAAATTTTATATTATGATTGGGGATCATTAGATTTTACACCTACTTTCATGGGGGATTATAAAATCTCATCATCCATGTTCAAAGAACTCAATGAATCTATAGTTGCATCTATGCAATCTTTTGTGGATCCTCCCCAAACATCTAATTTTATAACTTCTAGCAATAAAGATGATACCAATTATACATCCGTATATGATGTGAATGATTATGAAAAACCAGCTTCCTCAAAAGAAATGGAATCCATTTATGGAAGAGGATATAGAATATATTCATAATTTGGATATAATGGTAAGGGATGTGGTATAAAGGAACAAGGTATCAAGGTCCCTATATAATTAAATAAGTAAGAAACAATAAATGATCTTGGTTATCATCCCTCAAAACCCACTAAAGCTTCACAAAGACCTTTGCTTAATGTAAACACAATAAGCCAAGACCCTCTTGAGGTTGCGCTCAAATTGGTTCACTCTGAATTGATAAGTCAAACAAGTAAAAACATTTCATTGGATATATTTCAAAATGATGAGTCCTTTGTAGAATTTTTGGGAGTTTATGATAACTTACCTACTTATCATAATGATTGTGGACTTCCATATTATCTAAATGTTGAAGCATACTTTGGGAAAGATGTTGGTTTATTAGATGGTATGGTAGATTATCAAGACATACCCCAAAAATTCTCTAATATTTGAGACTGCAATACATTGCTTGTAGGAGATATTGTCAATGTCTCGATGGGCCCATCAAAAGCAAAAAAAGTAATTTTAATCTTTAAATTCCTTGATTCTTGTTGGTGTTTCCAACTGATTGTCCAAGTTTCTCTAAGGATCAGCTAGATCCTATGATTAAGAACCCTAGGTTAGTGGCCAACGAACAAGAGACATAATTTATAGTTCTCTGCACTTTAGGCTCTACAAAACCAATGTGGGTTTCCCTTTGTACAACATCATTCATGAATTAAAATAATACTTACAATGATTTCAAAATAGATAACAGTCTTCACACTAACAATTTTTCAATGTATGAGCTTGATTGGCTAAATCATCTTCAAAACCCTCTATAGCTTCATGTTATAATGGTGTGAAGTGAAAATAAACAAACAGAAAATAACAATAAAGGTAAATTTCAATCTTAAATTGATTATGCCTAGGCTTGAGTTCTATAAATTAATCTAATTGGTTCCTTATCCATTACAAAGTCAAGAAATGAAGGGATTCTTCTGAATAACAAGCTAAAAACTATCTCAATAGTTTTATAATCTTACTGCCTTATAGTAAGAAACCAAAAAATGGACAATATTGTTAATCTTCTTTAAGATCCTTACTGTAACTTCAATATCTTCAAGTATCCAATTGAAAGCAATTTTAGTCCATTACTTGAACATAAGCTAGCAATTAAACATTCATTGCAACAAATGTGCAACAAGAACCTCGAATGATCTTTGATTATTAATATTCAAAAAATAGTATATTACATCATGAAGACATCAATAGTATGACCTGTATCCATATAAACAATAAAATTGAGTTGTTTGTTGCTATTACAGAGCAAAATTAAAAAAAAATCTTTTTGAAATTCAAAAGGATTAATTGTACAGGGCTTAATTCTTTACATACCTTTTCTCAAAACCTAAGGACTAGAACATAGAATAAGGCTCAAAAATCCCTTTTATAGAAATAAGGGAGAAACAATAAAAAAGCCTTATTCCACTGATTATCACATAAAGAAAAAAATTAAGTGGTGACACCTTTACAAAAGGACAAAAACATTTATACATGAGGATGTAACCATTGTAGAAGTATTTGGAGATATTTTGAAGTAGTTTCACTTGCAGATGGATTTGATTTTCCTAAAATTTCTTTTTGAAGACTGTTACCAATTTTTCACTACAGCTCAATTGGTGGAGCTGATTAAATTTTGTTATATCTTAAAGTGAAAATACAGTTATTTCTACATGCACTTTAAGTGTTGTTTGCACTATATTTATCAAGTACTAGTTGTGCAAGTGTTTTGAGAAAAAATGAGTTTCAGAAGTATTGCTCAAATGTTTTACAAACCAAATGGAGTACAAAACTGAATATACAAATGATTAAGCATATCAATTGCTTTCATTTATTTCATGATGCTATTGCAAGATTTCATTTGATTGCAAGAATACAAATGATTGTACAACTTTTCATTTTGATGCATTTCTTTCAGAATGGAAATGAAAGAAGAAACTAAAGGATCCATACAAGTCATGGAGATAGCTAAAATCATTCATTGCAAGAGATCAAATATACAACTGAAAGAAAGTGACAAATAACATAGAACATATCCATCATTGCTTGTATTTGATTTTTAGTTGATGGCTTGTAGCTTGCTCCTTCCTGCTTCCGTTCTTGACTGTACCTACAAAAGATTGAGAAGGGGGTCAATTAAGAGATCGGGATATGAACTATACTACATGCCCTACCAACAGAGATATATTTCATTCCTTGAAATGTATGAAATCAACTAAGAATGAAAAGTGTTGTAATTGGAGCCTGGAAATGAAATATCACATCATGGAAGATTTGAAATTTCATTTATTTTGCTAACATTGTGTGCTTCCTATGCAGGTATAAGAAAAATCATGTAGCTAATCATTTCATGAAGACATGCATGTGGAGTAAAATGGGATCGCACAAGGGTAGAGCTCAACATGCTGCCCCTCAAGCATTACAAATGGGGTTGAGTGAAGGAATGCAATCATCATGTTCATCTGAACTATTCATGAAGGAGTAAAACATGTTTTCAGCCATCAAATAGTTAAGCCTATTGTTCACTCATAACAATCAAGTAATATGTTGTTTTGAAAGCTACAGGTGGACAATAGACTTAATATGCTTAATCAATTCAACTGAGGAGTATCATTTTCATAATTGCAAAACTAAAATATTGCTATACAGTTTGCATTTTTCTATCGTGAGTATTATTTATGCATCTTGTTTCATGATATTACAGTGAGTGTTCATGCTCATGATGGTGATAGTGAACAAGAATACATAACACCTCATCAATAAGACACTATTCAGTAATGAAAGCATGTGAAAGAGCTTCAGATTCTCATTCGAATGGAAGATGACAAGCATCAGGTGATTCATAAGTACCTACTAATAACTGAATGCAAGTGCTGCATTGAAGGAAGTTGATATGTCAATCTTAAATGTTTTGAGGGAGAGCAAGTGTATGGAACAACTTTTTCTTAAATGGAACATAAAAATGCATGAAGAGTGCCAGATAGAAGACATTAACCCATCAAGAATATGTAAGGAGAGTGCAGAATGAAGAGAGCATTTATGGGTATGTGCAAGTGGACATCATCAGGAAATGAAAAGCATAACATTGTGCATACCTACTACAATAAGGAAAATAAGCTACATATTTATTTTCATTTTTCCTATACACTCAGAGGACAGTCAAGCATGAGTGACTTGTGAGGAACATAACATTATTAAAGGAGGAGTATGGTATTCTCAAAAGAGTGAAGTGTAGAGGCCATTCACAATGATAAACCCACTTTGGGGTTGTGTCTTTTAAAGACATTCCACAAAATTGAAATACATTGCAAAACAATTTAAATGTTCATTGGAAAATGCTTGTTTTGTTATAGTGTGAGTTTTATAAACTTGGTTCTTGATGAGAATGCAGACAGAGTTCCAGTATAAACATCAACAAAAAATGCTAAGTGTATTCAAAGGTGTTTTTCATTTCAGAATAATTATAATCCATAAGTACAATTCTGCTACAGGTTAACAGAGAGATTTCCTTGCATTTTCCAGAATACCCGCATTGGGTTTTTGATACGAAAAAAATAGAATACATAAAATGCCATGGTGGGTCGGATTTAATTTTCAAATGCATCAAAGTAAACATTCTCTTTCAAAATACTTCAAATCCATTTGAGGGTTTTGACAGAGAGCAAGAATAAAGGTGTTCCTTTCAAAGTTTTAGAAATACCCACATTGGGTTTTTGAGCTAAAAGTGCAGTTATACTTGAAATAAAGAATACCCATATGAGTATTTTAAATCCAAATGCAGATTTACCCATATTTTTCATTATTTTTTGAATACCCACATGGGGTTTTGTTTAAATGTAGAAATTGTACAATACTCTCATGGGTCGAGCTTTAGCTTTGGAGAGATCAAAGGTACACATTATTTTCTTCTAAATACAGATACCCAAATGAGGGTTTTGTTCCATAAATACAAGATACATGTAATGTGGTCTTCGGTCAAGCCCAAAAAGTTACAAAAACATCCATTGTGTGCATGAGTGGCCACGTTCAAGAGGAAGGTTTTCAGTCCCAGGTTTCATTTGAAAATAGAAAATATTTTTGAGGTCGTTGCCTAAACCTTAAATATGAAGAAAACAATGGAAATTATACAAATTTTTTGATGAAATGCATTAGAGAGCTCTCATAATGGCACAGCCTATGTAATGGCTATGAATTTATAAATGGAAAATGATCTTTTTGTAGAAATTTAAAGCTTCCATAAGCTTTCTTTTGAATGAGAGTCAAACAAAGAAGTAGAGCTTACCATTTAGTAGGGTACAAATCTTATTGACAACAAAGACAGTAAGACATATCTAACATTCTTTCTTTGACTTGATGATTTTGCATTTATGATGGTTGGTGATGATTGATTGAAACACAACTCAAGACTCTCCACCATTATTTGAGCTTTACTTTTATATTACCCTGATGAATTTCATCTCTGAGTGGGAGAAACTAGTTCACCCTAGTCATATGAGCCTTGTAGTCATCATTTATTAGGACACTCACCATTTCAGAGAAGCACATCATTCTATACTAAAGCTTCGAGAGATTTAACTTCTTTGTATCCATCTCACCATCTTTATTTATCCTCCCATATATAGGAGAGAGGATTTTAGCAAATTTTTCTATCCATTCTTTGCAAGGCCTTATCTCTCCCTCATAAATTGAAATGGGAGACATATGAAAATCTTCAAAACCTTCAAAAGTATCCAACTCTCTTATGATAAGTTCCTTATATCTACTATGATGACTAATGATGTCATCCAAAGAATCTAACTTACAAATAATATTAGATATCAAACTATAGTCAAAATTGGAGCTCCTTTCAATAACTCTTAACAATGCAACCCTTAGGGACCAACTAACTTGAAATCACTTGAAGCTAGTGTTAAATAGGCGTAGGAAAACTCATAGGGGGGGTGAATCAGTTGTCACAAAAATTCAAACTTAAAGCTGTATCACTTATCAAATCTTCAATCACACTATTATGTTATTAAATATGAGCATGAAACACAAATAATAGAAAGTAAATCAACACAATGAACACCATATTTTTATGTAGAAACCAAATAAGGGAAAACCATGGTGAGGGTTAACTCACAATAAAAGATTATAAATTGAATACAAAGGCTCCTTGCCCAAAGAGGACTCATTTTTCCAAGTACAAAGGCTCACTACCTACAAAGGACTCCATCATTCAATAGGGAGGCTCACCTTTACCTGAGATAAAAAAGGAGAACAAAAGATCCACACAACAACAATTAAAGCACATTTGTAGAATTATAGAAACCTTTAGTTCACTGCCTTCAACACACTGAAAAAATGCTATCACAACTCATTCACACACACTTTCTAATCTTATGATTTGTGGCACACTTTCATCACTTTGCATCATACTATCATACAATTATTCACAACTCGCCTTGCTTTTATACCATTCTCAAATTTAGAAACATTTACCAAGGTCGGAAACAATAAATTGTTTCATAAATTCAAATTAGGTTGGAAACTTTAAATTCCCATGGTGGAAAGGAATAAGAGTGGACCAATAAAAACATAAAAATAATATTCTTGAATCTTCTACATGCTTCCTCATTTAAGTTTTATTCTTCGAATGAAGTGTAAACACTAGGTCAACCAAACCTAATGAAAACAAAAATTATCAATGATGCACATGCTTCCCAACTAGAAGATGACATGCGTATGATGTGCAACATGCTTCATTGAGGTATGAGAATAAATCTAAAAATATTCCGTATACATCCCCAACAAAACAACAGCTTCCAAATACCGAACCCTTTCAATTAATCAATCACAGTGCATACACACATAAATATTGAAACATGATTTATGGATTACAAAACTCCAAACCTCTTCACCAAATCATAGGAAAGACCTTCACAAGACATCTACCAGATCTACATGATCTGAAACAAAACAATGGAGGAATGCAGAGCAAACATATTTCTCCTAGTCCACAGAACACTTACTCTGACAGTGGAACACACAAACCAGTGGACACAATTTTCATGTACCATCTCACTAGAAAATGAAACTTAGACTATATCATCATCAAATCACCATCAACACGCCTTCAAATCCACAAAGGCATAGGATCA
>VDFB02215871.1:0-34553 GCA_007258455.2 Sequoia sempervirens
TTGAATCCCCTTGTGGTGTGATGAACAAGATTCCAGCCCCTGAGCCATGACTAGTGTGGGACCCATCAAAATACAGTTTCCATGGTGTTGCTGGTTCCGTGTGAAAAATGGATTCGTCCGGAAAGTCAGTTACCAATGGATGAGAGGCTTGCATTGGCGCATCTGCCAGTTGATCTGCTATTACTTGCCCTTTTATCGCCTTGCGTTCAACATACTGTATGTCATACTCACTTAGGATCATGACCCATTTTGCCAATCGGCCTGTTAACGCTGCTCGACTTAATAGGTATTTCAATGGGTCAATTTTGGCAACTAGTTGTGTCTGATGATTGAGCATGTAATGCCTTAGTTTTTGGGCTGCAAAGACAACTGCGAGGCATGTACGTTCAATGTATGTGTAATTCAGCTCGTAACCGATCAGTGTGCGGCTGATGTAGTAGACTGCTCTTTCTTTCCCTTCATGATCATTTTGAGCCAGTAATGCCCCCAGTGCTGAACTAGTGGTTGGGATGTATAGAATTAATGGCTTTCCATGAATAGGCGACATGAGGACTGGCGGTGATAGCAGGTAATCTTTAATTTGCTGGAAGGCCTGTTGACATTTATCTGTCCATACAAAGGGGACACCTTTGCGTAACAAATACTGGAATGGGTGGCACTTATCTGCCAATTGAGCTATGAAGCTGCGAATAGATTGCACTCTGCCTTGTAGGGTTCTGAGTTCACTGATCCCTCTGGGTGGAGGCATGTCTATGATTGCTTTAACCTTGGCCGGATCGACCTCTATGCCTCTTCGGGAAACTATGTACCCCAATAGCTTACCTGACGTGACCCCAAAAGCACATTTCTTAGGGTTCAATCGAACCTTGTACTCTTCTAGTCTCTTGAAAATTTTGTCAAGTACCTTCAAATGATCTTTCCTTGTTGTTGATTTGGCCAATAAGTCATCTACATAGTCTTCCATTATATTGTGCATCATATCATGGAAGATCGTAGTCATAGTCCTTTGGTATGTGGCACCTGCATTTTTGAGACCGAAAGGCATGACGTTCCAACAGTATGTACCCCATGGGCAAGTAAATGTTGTTTTGTGTTGGTCCTCAGGAGCAATGCGGATTTGATTATAACCAGAGAAACCATCCATGAGGGATAGCATCTCGTGTCCTGCAGTTAAATCGACTATGATGTCAATGTTGGGCAAAGGAAAGTCATCCTTTGGACATGCTTTGTTTAGGTCCCGGAAATCTGTACATACCCGAATTAGTCCATTTGGCTTTGTCACCGGTACTAGGTTGGAAATCCATTCAGCATAATCTATAGACCTTATGAATCCGACATCCAGTAATTTCTTTAACTCTGCCTTAACCAATAGAGCAACTTGTGGGTGCATTTTGCGCAACTTCTGCTTGACTGGTTTAGCATTGGGTACTAGTGGCAGATGATGTAGAACCAGTTTGGGGTCCAATCCTGGCATGTCGGTGTAGGACCA
The DNA here is from genome assembly GCA_007258455.2 of Sequoia sempervirens. Lineage (NCBI taxonomy): Eukaryota > Viridiplantae > Streptophyta > Pinopsida > Cupressales > Cupressaceae > Sequoia > Sequoia sempervirens. The sequence goes on from VDFB02215871.1 coordinate 1,490, forward strand.
TGCAAAGTTTATTTTCCGTTCTGCAAAGAATTTATGAAATTCCGGTTTCTCTTCATCAGTCAATGATGCCGCAAATAGGACCATCTTGGGGTCTTCTGGAGTCGAAATGTTATCCTCTATGGTGTCCTCAACAAGCATGGCCGATCTCTCCTGTTGCACGGGGAGAAAGTCCAGTCCTCCATCTTTGGGCGCCTCCGAGAGGTTTTCACCCGCAGATACGTCCTTTGTTTTTACTATTTTACCGTCAAGAGGTGCCTTTCGGTTTTCACCTAGAGACGTTTCATTTTTTACTTTATTTTTACTTTTGCGACTAGAGGACTGAACCATCTCACCAAAATATGCCGTGCAGTCTAGATCAATAGAAAATCCTGATTTGTGATCGCCACTTGGTATGCCTTCACGTAATCCCATGAATTCAGCAATGGCTTCATCATTTTGGAATGTGTCCAGAACTGGCGGTCCTTGTTGGTCCCAATCGACTAGTTCAGGGTAGACTAATGAAATGCCATCGTCAAGGCTAGTGAATTCGGGTGAGGATGCCGATAGCATACAAATGGATGCGTTGATGTTGTAGATTAGGTTATCATCGTCTAACTCGACATCGGACTCTATCCAGTATTCTCCTTCACTAGTGTCATATTCGTTATCATAATAAGGGGTGAAGGTTTGAGAGCCCTGGTTATCAATATCATCTGATACTTCGGATAGATTAGACTGAGGGGGTTCGGGTGGTGGCTGTTGCATGTCATGAGACGTGGTAGTGGGGTTTTGACTGTTTGGTGCCTGCTCAATTTTGAATGTTTGCCAAAATCGTTGTTCAGAGGTCAATTCCCCTGGTTCGACAAACAAGTCATCAAGACAACAGTCACTTAGGGATCGTTCGGAGCCAAATTCCCACTCGTGAGAGTCTGTTTCAGTGAGGTATTCCTCGGTAGTCTCAACACTTTCAGAAGCATGTACTCGCTCACTGGAAAGTTCATGGGTACGTCGATCGTCATTGTCGAGTGAACCAAACCCTAATCCAAGATACTTCGGAATTTGGAAAGTTTCTATGGGTTCTCTTTGACCAGTTTTATTTTTCCCAAGGCCACTAGTACCATCGTAGCCTTTAGCCTTCATGATATTGTAACCCTTGCCATATTTCTGGACTGGTAGTGGAGGTAGTGAGACTGTATCCTTGTAGATCCATCATGTGATGTCGGTAAGATCTTCATCACTCATGTCTCCCCACTTGATGAAAACTGTATTCGGTGGAACTGTGAATGTTTCTTGCGGTTCCATTCTGAAACATGGTCGACCATATATCTTTGGAGGAGTAGGTATTGTAGTTATGCTGTATGCTGTATTTAGTTTGAACTCTCCGCAGCCGAGGTCCTGGATTCTATCAGTTGATTCGGGCTTAGGGTTGGTGGAGGGTTGTGATATGTCAGAAGACGTGGATGGAGTGGATGTGGAAGATGACCCGAGCATGGAAGGGTCGATGTATTTGGACGAGGAGCCAGGTGCTTCCCGGTTAATAGGTACTTGGTTTTCAGAGACACCCCTTAAATTGGTACAATATTGGAAAGGGTCGGGGTCTCCGTATATGGTGATTTCTGTACCGTCAAAAGGGAACTTGAGGCATTGGTGGTAAGTTGACGGAACGGCTTTCAAAGCGTGGATCCATGGACGGCCAAGTAAAATGTTATATGGTAGTTCTAAATCCAGGACCTGGCAAGTTGTGTCGACAATGAGTGGTCCCACTCTGATAGGGAGAGAGATAACACCTCGCGAAGAGCGTTCCTTGTCATCATATGCTTTGATCACTATGCTTTTTGTTGGGTCTACACATGCATCAGAGAATCCAAGAGCCTTAACCAGTTTAAGGGAGCATATATTCAACCCTGCTCCACCATCTATTAAAACCCGTCTAACCTTGTGCTTGTGAACAAAAACTTCTATGTGTAACGCATCATTGTGATTGGTTTTTGATGATGAGTAATCCTGATCTGAGAAGGTGACATGGTGCAGCGAGGTGAGATATCCCACCATAGTTTCAAACTGATTGACATCGATGTCCTTTGGGACCGACGACTCTAAGAGAGTTTTATCCAGGATTTCTTTGTGTGCGGGAGAAATGCGAAGCAGCTCAAGGATAGATATTTGCGCAGGAGTCTTTCCTAGTTGGTCAATGAGATTGAACTGACTTTTTAGTTTTCCCGGTTGTGGGGTTGAGACAGGTTTTGGTTGTTTAGCTGATGGAGCTAGTTGTGATTGCTTAGCAGATGGGCCTCCTATAATAATCTTGGCTTGTCTAGGGGGAGGCGGATTGGGTATAGTGACCTTGCCACTTCGCGTAGTAGCATTGCACTGTGGTGCTCTCTTGATCATGATGGTGTGGATGTATTCCTCGTCTGTTCTAACATTATTTATTATTGGTCCCCCAGAGTAATCGTACTTGGCTCGGGTGAAGTTAGCTGAAGTGGAAGCATTATGGGGACCATGATCCTGCAGTGGATTCTTGTGTATAGTATGATCCGAGTTGGAATTGAATTGCGATCCACCTACTTCGATAGTGTGATTGTCAATAAGGTCTTGAATTACATTTTTCAGTTGTCTACAGTTGGAGGTTGTATGCCCTTTGACCCGATGGTATTCGCAAATTGCGTTGTCATCCCACCATGCTGGTTTGAATTGTCCGGGGTCATAAGGTTTTATTTCCGGAAGTGTGATGACCCCATGTTGAATGCATTTCTTGAGGACGTCTGCAATGGGTTCACCTAAATTGGTGTATGTGCGACCCCGAGGGAATTGTCTTGGTTGACGATATTGTCCTTGACGGTTTTGACCATTTTGACTGTTCGAAGGAGTATCGGGGGGAGGTGTCAATGTCGTTGTTGGTCTATTTTGTTGTTGTACCCCTTTCAGAGCCAATACGGGACTTGCAGTCTTGGCGTCTACAACACCATCGTTTGTGACATGTTTATTCTTGACCCAATATTTGTTTTTGTCAGCGGGTGTGTTGGTGTTTGTATTTTTTGGAGCCATACTTCAGTTCTCCCTTTGCGATAAGGGCTTTCTCAATTTGGACCCCCTTTTCCACTAATTCTGTGAAGGTTGTGCAACAATGTATTTGCAATACGAATTTGAGGGGCCCTAGAAGTGTTTGGACAAACATGTCGACCTTTTCCCTTTCAGGAATGTCAATGTGGCATCGACTAGCGAGGCTTCTCCATTTTTGGAAGAACGGGATAAATGTCTCACCCGACTCTTCTTGTGTGAGATTGCACAAGCTAGTGATAGAGGTGTCCATGTCAATATTGTATGCGTAATTTTTTAGAAACCTCCTTTTGAGCTCATCCCATGATTGGATATCTTTTTGTGTTGAAAACCATTCAAGGGCTTGACCCGCCAAACTTTTGGAAAAGAGTCTCATCAGGTATGTGGGTTCGTAGGCGATATCCATACAGTTAGTTGCGAATTCGCGAAGATGTTCAATGGGATTTGTTTTGCCTTTGTATTTAGTGAAGTTGGGTGACACATATCCTGGCGGAAATGCAGGCATACGTAAGTTTGTGTCGAATGGGTATACGTCCAAGTCATATGATATTTCGGATTTTCCACCCGTAATGAGCATGTTTTGCATTTGCTTCGCCATATCCCGCACTGTTGCTTTGAGTTCATCTATGGTGGGGTCATTGACATGTCCATACGCTGGATTGCCTGGTACACCAGGTGTTCTTGCGTGAGTATAGGTGTATTGTGGCGGTATGGGTTGTTGTGGTACGTATGATGTGTGTTGTTGGTATTGAAAGTTGTGACTAGGCGCATGTTGATGAGTGTGAACGTTGGATGAGTATGTTGGAATATGTCCCCCAGCTATGCGTGTCGTTATTTGGGGGATGTTGTGACCAGGAATGTTATGATGTACTAACGATGTCATGGGTTGAGTTATTTGGCCACTTTGTGTGAATTGCTGATTTTGCACAAGGGGCACATTGGCAGTTGTACCTTGGGAGGTAGTGACGTTTGACTGTGTTGTCGTGTTAACGTTTTGTTGTTGTCCTTGTATAAAGATACGTCCTGTGGCTCCTCCCAAAGGATGTTGTGAACTATTACTGAATGCTTTTGTTGAAGTTGTGTTCATGGTAGTAGATGTAGTTGTCACGGGGGAGTTGTGATGACTTGATGATGCCCCTATGGTATTTGCTGTTGGGATAACAAGAGGATTGGAATGATTTGCCGATGATGTTACGGAACCAAGAGTGGTTGTATTTAATTGGGGTAGTGTTGTGGATGTTGTGGATGATTGCGATCCCCCAATAGATGTAGCGTTTATTGTATTGGAGATGTTTGGGATGTTGGATGTGGTATGCAATGTCGTTGTGCCAAATGGGATGTTGCTTGTAGTATTTAGAACTTGACCACTGTGTGAGATGTTGTGAACATTGTTGGCATTAGGATCATGTAATGTGTTAATGTCAAATCCTGGTGGTAACCTAGCTCCTTCACTCAAGAGCATAGCTACGAATCTGTCCCTATCGTGACGTGCTATTGTTTCAGCCAACTGGTAGGCCTCTGGGTCTTGTGTCAATGCTTCTATGTGTTCTTGAAGGAGTTGACCATTTTCATCTCTTTGCATGTAACGCTCGAATGAGTTGTTAGGTAAGGATTGTGTTGTCACTAGAGGTTGATTGTCTAGATTGGTAAAGGGATCATTCGCGGTCCAGTTTGAGTCATGTGGAGGACTGTTGGGATCTGGCATGAAGTTTTCCATTTGTCTTTTTTTCTTTTGCAGTCTGGTTTCGACCATAAATGAGCTTGCTCAAAGGGGATGTCCACTAAATGCAAGTATGACACTAGGTGAAGTCTAAGGTTCAAATTGACGACTAAAATGACCACTGTTTTTTTTTTTTTTTTGAATTTTTGAATTTTTGTGAGTAAGGTATGCAATGTGGATGCAATGTAAAATGAGGCTATCTAAGCACTTCTGAGCTTGAACTTTGTTTTCGATGTGGACCGCTAGAGGACTTTGTTGTTAATGACAAGGTGACAAGATGACTAATGAGTCTTCCTAACTAGACTTTTGAGTTGGAAGAGATCTCACAAAAGAGGACAATGACTAAAAGGATGTTTGATAACTTGGTCCAAAAGGGTCTAATTTTGAAAACAATGATTTTGCCAAGGGGTGCTTAAGATTTTCCTACTCCTAAGTATGCAAGATATGAGCCTAGGGATACGTAATGTTAAATGTATGATACTAAATGGGGTGAGGTATGAAACCTAAGGTGATCAATGCAAGCTAAGGGACAAACTTTGAGCAATTTCAAATTGGGTTTCTGGCAGAATCCTTCTGATGACAGAATTTGACAAATGGTTGACAGTTTGGAGGTCTCTGGTTTTGACTGTGTAATTGAAAAATTTTGACAGGCAGATGCGTCTCAGTTTGGCAATTGCGTCTCGGTTAAGCAACTGCGGTTCAGTTTTTCACTTGCGGCTTTCTGACTGTCATATGCGTCTCGGTTAAACAGATGCGACTTTCGGGTTAACAGATGCATCGCGACGCATACAGATGCGTTGTTTAAAGTTTCAGATGCGGTTTATCAGAGCAGTTGCGTTTCAGAATGTCTGTTGCGGTTCGACAGATATGACAGTTTTGTTTCAAAGTGATTTTCGTGGTATGTTGATGGAAGTTTTTGATCTGTTGGATGATTGTTTTGTTTGGACTGTGACAAAACCAGAATGCACTTGACAAACACAGTGTTTTAAGGGATAACCAAACACACATGAGATAAGCACAATCCTAGAAAGGCCACTAGGCCTTGGGTTTGTATACTTGATATAGCCCACCAGTTATACCCCGGATTAGTGATGAACACCTTTCCTTCTCGAGAGCGGATAGCTTAGAATTTGGTGGCATTGGCTCCCCTCCACGGCTCATTAACCTCATTTGAGCACACCAAATTTGGATTCATTGGGTAGTGACATCCCAAGAATTGCTATCTCTACTCAAGGGGATCGGTAGTGAGTAATCTTCAGGCATGATACTGTACCCTGCACTATATCAAGCAACGGCCAATAGAACGGTTGGATACTAAGACAAGAGGTGTTTAATTCAGGCATTCCGTTCGTGGGGCGTGATCCATGTGGTGAGAGTCCCCTTTTAGATCCATCTCGTCGGAACCACGCTCGTGATTCTTGGGCTTCCCCAAGAACCCACTTTTCTATACCGGCTGGAAGTCCCTCGGTGTCAGGGTGCTACCGGTCTGAGTCGTCCTGGGGTGAGTACTTTTTCCCACCAGAACAGGCCCAAGTTCTAGAGTCGGTAACCATTTCTCTTACACCCAGGATCGCACGAATGCACAAGGGGAGAGGATACTTCGATATACCGAATCGTGAAGGGTAAATTAACAAAAAAGAATGGGTCTAGTTTTCTGATCACAAGGTTTTCACCAAGTGAGAGCATACTCACCTACCACTCCACAAGCACACTCAAGCATGAAAGACATGATTCTTTTTTTAAAAGCACCAAATTCAAAGTTTGCTAATCTAGAAATAAACAAGCACACTGTTTGTTATCTCCTTCTTTGACATGCGAATCTGCAAACATTGAGTTAGTAGTCTTGTATGTGATGGTCTTGGACACATGAAAAAGGATCGCCACACGCTACAATAAACTATTAGTAACACAAAATGTCTAATCTGGTTAACATACAGGAATAGCCATCACAGAAAAAGACCTGAAATTCGGTAATTAAAACCTAAAAACTGACAGAAAAGTTTACCAGACAAATGCGGCGCGGTATTACCAGACAGATGAGGCTCGGTTTTTTAGATGCGTCGTTCGGTTCTGCGAATGCGTCTCGAAATGTCATATGCGGCTCTGGAATTGTCAGTTGCGGCTTGTCATGGCAGTTGCGTCGTTTATGTCATCAGATGCGTTGCGACGTTTGCGGCGATCCTGCAAAACAACAGAACAACAAAAAACCCTACCCAAAACAGAAAACCACTACCAGAAAGGATTAGTGACAGAAAACCTAATCTTATTGAACATGCAGGAATAAAGACAGAATGCAAAAAACATAAGATTGGACAACCTGAAATTCAAAATAAAACCCCTCAAATTGGAAAGAAAGATGTTATACCAGACAGATGCGTCGCGAATTACAAATGCGGCTTTTGGGGTTCGAATGCGGCTCAGTAATCACGGATGCGTCGTTCTGTTAGTCAGTTGTGTTGCGACAGATCGATTGTGGCTCTAAGGTTCGCGTGTGCGTCGCGACGCATATGATGCGTCACTGTTTTTAAAAATGTTGCGGCGATCCGTACCTGTACCTGCAAAACAACAAAAAACAACAACAAAAAAATGTACGAAAAGCCGAAATAACGTCGGGTTCACCAATGTAATCAAGGGAAAATCCTAAATTATTATTAAGTGGGGTTAGCACAATAACAATAAAATTCCTATGAAAATAACAAAGTACAAAGTAAGTGAAGTGAAGACAAAAGGGATAATGTTACCCTATGTCTCCACCTTCCATGATTAACCTCTGTTATACCTCCTAGCTTGCAGTAAATAAAAATGCCCTCAGATTTATGTGAGCAACTATGACTAAAGACTAAGCCCTATGCAAGTGTTGAAGGATTTGCAGAAAATAACAATAACCCTACAATGAGCTAAAATGACTATGACTGTTAATGACTATGACCCTAAGTTGACAGCAAGTTGACATAGACTAAGAGTGCAAGAAGTCAAAATGAGCTAAAGACTGAGAGGTCTTCAAATGAGGTCAAAATTTCCCTTTTATAAAAATTGCAATTTTGAATGTGTGGCCAGGATGAAAAGATGACAGGAACCCTAAGATCAATGCTTAAGATTGAATGTTGATATGTGCATTAGGGTTAGGTCAAAATTAGGGCAACAGGTAAGAATGAAGGGTGGAGATTGAATTATGAAATAATTCAATCAACAGTCGAAATTAAATGAGAAGTCAAAAGTCAAGAATTAAATTGGAAGATAAGGCTGGCACGGACAAAGAGGTTGCTGGAGAAATTAAATAATAAAATTTATTTACTCCAGGTAACCAGTAAGTAATTAAATAATAAAGATATTATTTAATTATGGAGGAATGTGATAAAAGAATTATTTTGAAATTAAATAATGATTTTAATTCAAAATTCGAGAGAATGGCTAAATTAAATAAATCAAATTTATTTAATTTTAATGGGAGAAAAAGCTAATGAATAATTAAATAATTAAATAAATTATTTAATTATAGTGGAAAATGGATAGAATTAAATAAATAAGAATTTATTTAATTTTTAGAAGAAGGGGACTTAATTAGTGACGTAATTAAATAAATAAAATTTATTTAATTAATCAAGAAGACATAAATGGTAAAGGGAAATTAAATAAATTATGAAATTTATTTAATCAAAGGAAGACTTTAGATAATTAGTGATGTATTAAATAAATAAATAATATTTATTTATTTAATAATCAAGGAGGAACAAATGACATGAATTAATTAAATAATTATGAATTATTTAATCAATAGTCGAATGTGGACCAAGGACATAATTAAATGCTTAATTATACTAGGACGAAAGTGGTAAAATGAAGCTTGCAGGCCTAGGTCATTTTTAGGTGTCTACAATCCCAAAAAACTTTCACAAATATTTTCTTTCATATAACTTACTGCTCAAGCTGGGCTGCAAATTGTGCAACTTTTAAGTTGGCACTGGTTAGCGTACTAGTAACTTCTTCACCTTGATAGAGCCCTGCAACTCGCTCAAACTATTCCAAAGCCAGTTCCAAAGTTTCTTCAGCTTCATATATTTCACCGAATTCCTGTAGAAAACAATATTTTGAAGTACATTGGAAATCTAAATTATGGAAATTGACTTCTAAATTTCCAAATCAAAATCTGGTTGATGACCTCCAATATCCCAATTGAAGTATAAAACTCTGGAAACCAAAAGATCTAATAGATACATGAAATTCTAACTTTATAAATTATAAACAATAAAATTCTGCTTAGACACAACTAACACACAGAACAACCAAAACTCTCAGGTAAGCCAATTTCAATTATGATGCTAAGGTAAATCAATCACAGAAAAAAACTAAACGGACAAGGAAAATCTCTATGAAATTTAGTGTGATGAAGAGCAAGGGACAATATGAGAAATCTGGTAATGGTAGCATTAAAGGAAGCATTACCATTACAGTGGCAGCAGCATGGCATGTGGAGAACTTACTTGCTGAGGAGGGTACTCGAAAAGCCTTGTTGGCTTTCCCAAAATTGGGAGATCTTGCTGCTGGCCTCAAAATTCTAGTTCAAATGATTGTTCAAGAGCAATCCAACTTATCTGATTACATGGTGATGCCATCTATTTGAGCATACATTTCACTTGTTACACACATGGCTCTTTGGCAAAAGTCTCTCAAAGATGGAAAAAATTCATCTAGTGACAAGGATAAAGAAGCAGGCAGCTCTGCTGACTCTTCATCTGGTGTGAGTACTATTTCTATCATCTCCTAATTTTATATTAAAAAACTATGCAATTCCAATGAGATCTATCCATTGCATTCCTGTGATTAGAGATAGTGAACATAATGTTTTGTGTGGATGTCATGGTACTGATAATGGAATGCAACTTTCGTCTACTGTTTCTGATATATTCTAACTAAGAGATACAGAAAATAATGCAGGAAAAAAATTAACATAAAAAATATTTGTTCTTCTGATAACTGTGATAGTCCACTAAACAAATAATTGATGTAACTCACTAGATGCCCATGTATTCAAAATATGGATCCTGGGATGAAGCAAGATCTGATAGATACATGAAATTCTCTGGTTGATTTACATTGGAAATCTACTTATGGAAATTGACTTCTGAATTTCCAAATCAAAATCTGGTTGATGACCTCCAATATCCCAATTGAAGTATAAAACTCTGGAAACCAAAAGATCTGATAGATACATGAAATTCTAACTTTATAAATTATAAACAATAAAATTCTGCTTAGACACAACCAACACACAGAACAACCAAAACTCTCACATAAGCCAATTTCAATTATGAAGGTAAATCAATCTTCAACATATTGTTATGAAATTCTTCAAAAAGTATATATTGGGAAAGAGCAGACCTTAGCATCAGTCTCCATCTAGGCAGTCCTATCATCTAGCTCAGAAGCTCCATTCTGAAAAGAGCAGACCTTACAATACTGAAAACTTGCATAAGAATGTTTGCATCTTTCTATTGGATGTAAGAAATCATACCGTATATGAGCTTGTCTGTTGTACCCGAACTTGACTAGGATATGCATATAGAACATCTAGTGTAAAGGTCCCTGACCTGCAAATGAGAGCACATATATGGTTCATAGGCATTGCTTTGCCGAAACAACAAAAAATAAGAATGAATATATGAATTTTTGACACTTCTCCTCCTAAGGGGGTGTGCAAAATATGCCTAAAAAAAAAGACAGGTACTCGTAGAAGATTAGAACTGCTAAAAAAAATGCAAACACTTCTCTTTATAATGTGTATGCTAATCCCAACTTAGTTTTTGATTGCCATTTGATTTCAATATTTGGTCTTTTTCTTCCTGCGAGCACAAATCCAATGGTTACTTCCAACGAAAAAGATGACATTGGTGATCGAAACAAAGATAATTTTACTTCAATTATATTTTAAGAGTTTTAATAATTAATGCATGAGATTGTGGATTTCCTTTCTCTATATAATCAATTATTTAAATTAATTATTTATAAATAAGGCCTATGTGGAGTGAAGAGGATTTATTTCCTTTATAAAGTCAATTTTGTCAACCATTCCATATTTGAAAAATAAACCTCAACCAATCTGAGCATTGAGTAGCTAAAAATTATATTTAAATTATTTTTAAAGAAAGGCCAATCTGTAATTCAATTTATCAAGGATACAATTTATGATTTGTCCATCGACCGTCTGTCTGCAATTTAATAAGTTGAGTGAATTTGATTTAAGAGGTCCCACATGGATCAGCTTCTCTTATGGATCTCAGGGTCTGTTTCTCATGGTTTCCATGAAGTCAATTCTCTGTTTTCAGTTCCAGCCCATCAGTTTTTCAAACAAAATCATTGTGATACAATCATTGCATGATCTGAATTTCTATATGGACTGTTCATAGTTTTCACCAGATTCATAAGGACCTTTATGAAAGAAAAGGATGTCTTGGTTTAGATGGTTAATGTTTCCAGCTTCTTGAGACTTGGATTGATTTTATCTTACTAGTTTGGCAACTTCATATCGTAGGAACTTGACCTTCATGTTTTATTTTCTTGGTTGTCCTTGAGTAAAGGAGGCAGTCATAGGGTGCATTGATTTTTCCCTACTTGTTTTCTTTGTGGCTCTGGAACCATAGCTACAGGTAGACATTTTTAAAAAGTTTATAATAAAACAAAAAAATAATAAATCTAAATAATAAATAACTTAACTCAGCCTATATTATATTTTTATAAATATGTTTCCATGGATTCCAAATAGAAAGAACCTTGCTCCAACTAGAAATAACATACATATATCAGCATTAGTATATCCATAGTCCTAAGAATAATGAAGTGCATGGCATTTGACAACTCAATAGAAAAAGTATAGTTTCCTACTTCATGTCATGAAAACCTTGCATGCATATAAGATCTTGATTCTAGTTTGACTGCTTCTCTGTGAGATGAAAAACAACATCATAAGAAATAGAAAAAATGCAAATAACTTTGAACTATACAAAACAAACTCAGGAAAGGAAGTAGTAAAGAACTTGCAAAAATGTACACATTTTTTAAACCTCTATAAGATGAAAGGTAGCAAATCATACTTTCCTGGAACCAGTGCTAAGTAGTCAACTGCTGAGGGAAAACCTTGTGAAATGGCATATCCAATGACAAGAACTGCTGCTAGCCCTTTGCATAGTCTTGTAAACCCTGAGAGTAGAGGAGGCCCCTGAGATCAAGAATACTTATTTGTTATTTCAAGTTATGAGCTTAAATCTAATGGATGTCTATGGATAACCAATCAAAATACAGTTGGACAGAGATGCATACAAGCACTTCAAAGTTAGGTTGATCAAGAACCAAATAACATAAAAATAAGAAAAGTCAGTCATTACATGTGTGACCATAATAAAGTATGAAAAGTAAAAGTCTCATTACCTCATGTCATGACGGGTAAGTTGTATTGGTGGTTGTGACTTACATTCTAAGTTGCTTTTTAGACATAACTAATGTGGTGTTATTACATGATTAACTAAGAAATAAATGCCTATGTGTACAATATGTTATTATGTAGTCTAGCATTATGTCTAACATATATTATATCTAATAAAGAATACATAAAGTATGGATTTGAAATAACTTTATTGCATAATCCTTTATTACATGTCTTTAACATAATAACTAATTTTTGGATGCCTTTCGCTCGATCTTAGATGTCATAACTTTTTGAGTCACTATTATGATGTGCAAAATACTTGGAAGGGCCCATTATAGTGTTTTCACAATTTGGACATATATCTATTGACAAGGAATTATTAAGATTTAAGTAACTATTATTAGCAATCACAAATTGTTCAGGTTCCAGATCATGGTCCCAATCATCCTGGTCCCGGATTTCCTTATACCAAACTATCAACTCATTTTATCCACTATAACTTGTATACTCAATTTTTTAACCAGTGGATTTCTTTTAGTATAAGGACATGGTTATTAGCAAATCAAATTTGCATAGTGATTTGAATGCGATCATACCTGTAGTTAGAAACTTAAATGATATGTGTAAGAGTATTTAATTTTTTGACTATAGGTATGGCGGTATTTAAATCTATGTGCAGATTTGTGATCATCTTTTGGTAAAATAGCTTGCTTAGATCCTGATGGCAATCTGTTTTCCCATCACTGTCCTTGGAAATGCAGTATTCAATATGCAGTTTAGCCATGTCCTTTTGATTTTCATCATTTTAGACCATTTTAAAAGCCTTCTATGGTTGTATGAGGTAGTTTGTTGATTAAATGAAATTTCTTTTGAGCTTTGGGCACTATTGCCTTTCATGGGCATGAAAAATGGTACCTTCTTTTTTTTCCTTTCTTCATGAAAATGCTACACTATGTTCCTTGTGATACCTGTTTCTAAAAGAAGCAATATTTGTGGTTAGACAGCTTTGAATCTTGACTAAATGATATTTAGAATATGAGTAACTGCCAATTTATGCCTCTTGTAATCTGGAATTTGATTTAAAGAGTGTCTAAATATGCGTAGTATTTTGTGGGAAATTCGTTTTATTTTTGTTTGATTTTGGTTAGGTCATTGCCAGAGTTATTGTTGTCTTATATTGTTGCTAGAAAGTTTGCATTTGCTAGCAAAGAACATACACTCTACTACTCTATAGTTTAATTGTGCAGGCAAGTTTAATTGGGACAGTTGCAGCAGCATATCTTTTGGAAGATGGAGTTCAATGGGGTGGAGCTCCAACAATTAAAGTAAGGTCGATGTGTTTTTCATCTGAATATTCTAGATATTTGAGGATAAATAGTTAATTTAGAAATGCTATGCTTCTTTTTCTAAATGTATGTCCTTGTACTTAGGGTATACGTGATGCAGCTGTAGAGTTACTACATCCGTTGGTAGCTGTGCATGTAGAGGTATGCTTAATTAATTAAAACTTGGCTTGTATATGCACGATTTCTGTAATCTTCAATTTTGTGGTTTATGATGCTTAAAATTTATCATAGAACATGTTTCCTTTGCAATATATGATTTTACATTTCTTGTTTGGCACTTTTTGTTGAGTATTGCCTATAAAAAATTAAAATAAAAAGAGATCTTATGTGTACCCAATATTCATTTCAATATGACACACTTCCATATCATCTTACTTCATAAAGTATGGATTTGAAATACGGTCACCCAGCTTGGACTTGTAGAACTCCAGCTAGTGATGTTCTCAAGGGAAAACTCAAAGACAAATCAAATGAAGTTAACTTAGCCTATGTTAAGGATGAGGGTCTGCCATATACTTTCTTTGATTTTTTTGAGGATACTAGGGATGGATACTTATTTTAAACTTTCACTACTCGAGGCTAGAAGATTTTTTATCATCTCTAGCTAGCTTCTCATTTAGAGATGATATTTTGTATGGGAAGTGTCTATTTTGTGTTTGTGGGTTCTTTTCTCATAATATTGAAAAATTCATATATTGTGAGTTTAATTTTTGAAGATAGAATTTATGTAAACTCAATATAAGAAGCAAGGGAAGATTAAAAAGGGTTATGCGCTTTGACAAAGGCACTAGAGACTTAGTGACAGAACAATCTAGTGCAATCATTATTACATAACATTAATCTCATTGTTGAAGTGTCCATGAGGTCTTACTAGTTTTGAATGACAGTGTATATGTCCTTTTGAGACTTAGTGACAATGATAAGGAAACTAGAAACTCATGGGAGCAGTTAAAAGTTATGATTGTCATTTTCCACATACAGTAGTCTGTGAAGAACAACACAAAGTGACAACTTATATAGCAAGTGTGGAGTATTGATGACAAATTTAGTAAGTAAAGGGAAGTGTAAAATGGAACTATTAGCTGTGAACAGGGCTATGAAGAAAATGTCAAGAGGCATTGTAAATTGTCTAAAGAGGGAAAATGCACTGTCAAAAGTGTCAAGGTGACAGTGGTAAATTTTTGAAGACAGTAGTTAGTAGGTCTTGGGAGAATGTCACTAAGTGTCCTCTCACAAGAAGAGTGATGAATAATCTGGTTTTGATCTCAAGTGATAGTACTTTTGAGAGAGACACAATTGAGTGTGAATTTGCAAAACGGTGAGCCAAAGGATCCCATTACTGGCATGGTGCTCTAGAATTCCATTCTTATATTGAATTAAGCCTTGTATTGCACTATCAATCTCTAGAGGCAACAAAACTATGTGGCCAGGGTTTTTGAAGGCAGAGATAAAGTTCAAAGCAATGGCAGTCTAGGAAGGCAAGAGGGATGAAAGTAGAAGACAATCACTGAAGATTGTCTTGATGATGATCCTAGTCATGATATGACAGTGGTGTGAGGAGACAACAATAGGCAATTAATACCATGAAATAAGTAAGAAAATCATTCGAGAATATGGACAGTCCCTTCAAGAAGCATGAGTAATGAATTCATGGGGGCAGTAACCATTCTCCAAATCCCTGCATTATACAGTATAGTTAGTAGAATTAAATAAAAGAGGTTATTGATTTCCAATCAAATAGAAGGTTTCATGCTACAAGGACAAAATACAGACCATGCCAAAGGTAGTGCCATTGTCAGGAATGATGGGTAGTCTGGAAGATATGATAGTAGGCCATAAAAAAATGAATTTATAGACCTGCAATATCAAATGGATGAGAGAATGTAATGACAATGGAGGATTAAGCATAATTAAAGGGGTTCTTCAAGCCTTGGTTGGAGGATTGTGAGGGTTGCAAAGAATATTTTTGTGAAGTTTTCTTAATAGTTATAGTTATGTTAAATGTTTCTTGGACAGCAGGTATGAAGGACAACATTTAAATGACAAAGAACATGGCAGATAGGAGAGTGATAGTCATCACAAGTGCAAGGAATACAACGCATGGACTGTGCAATTCAACCATTCAAAGGACAGTCATATGTTACCATAATGCAAAGATCAGCTTAATAAAGAGGTAGAGTTAGATAATGTACAGTGCCAATATCACAGTGAATAAGTGTGCAGTTAGGGGTGTTTTGGGTTAATGCATAGTTACCAAACACTAAGGAAGAAGACATGATAATGCCTATGTACTGACAGTCATAAACTAAAGACTTTTGCATTGATAGAAGACAATTATAAGCTATGATGGTTTCAGGTCTTTAGAGATAGCAAGATTAGAATGAAAGTTGCAAAGATCACCATGCAGTTACAATAATCACAGAGGTATTAGTCACTGAGGGCAGCCTACAGTAAGAGCAGTGGAGGATAGTCTATGACAAGGTTTCAAGTGACAGTGAAGAAAACATGACTATCATAACAGCTAGGGGTTTGATATGTTACAGTGTGAAGAAGACCTTGAACCTGTTAAATCTTTTCCATAGTGAAATATGCTTGTTCAAAGTATTTCAACAGGAATAAGAGTAAGTCATCAAGAGGGTTTCAAAAGAGGATTCCATGAGTAGCAATGATAAAAACTTGTCTATGATGGTGATGTTCACTATTGAAGAAGGTAACAATCACCAAGGGTTTCTAGTAAAGGGCAGCCAATATATGAATATGGACTGTGAAGTTGAAATGACAGTGAAGAATACATGACACAGACATTGAGGATGCCATGCTATGTTAGGATGATGAGTAGATTCAATGCTTATTGAACAAGTGCTTTTAAGACAATTGATGAGAATAATAATGAGGGTATAGGGACAGTCTGTAGATGATTGGCAAAGGTAGAGTCTTGACAGTCTTTTGTAATGTAATGTGCAGTCCAAATGATAGTTTGTCTTAATGACTGTGATCTCATTAGGGTCCTTTTCTGTTGGTAAATGAGAAGCAAAAGGAAGCTTGGCGATATATAAGTTCTGAGTTTGAGAATGAAGACAAAGACAATCTGAGAAAGGTACAAAGGATAAGCCAAAAGGACAAAGGGCAGCAAACTATGACACTGCAAAATGGCAGAGTAATGGTATTGTTTTAATCTTAACGTGCATGCAGAGAGATGTGCCCTCAAGCAGAAAAATAGAGAAATTTTTAGTTAAACTTTCTTTCATTATTTGAAAATAATTGTAGAGCATAACCTAACCATACAAGCCTAGGAAAACTATAAAAAAATTTATTGTTGCTTAGTAATTATATATTTTCCAACAAAACAAAAATGAGCTAAGATAGAAAAAAGGTCTCAATACTATGAAATACCTCAAAGCACGCCACAAAGGAAGATTGTATGTTCTTGTTTCTTCATGTCATTTCTTGTTTCCATCGATGTCCTTAGAATTCCCTAGGTCGAGATCCATGCATCAATTACAATCAATTTATCATGAGCACATTATAATACCCATCAACAGTGTTTACTTTCCTTTAATCCTGGAAAGATATAACTTGATAGTGACTCAGTGTTTGCTGATCAATAGCAGCATCCAGAATAAGGTATACATGCAAGTACAATAAAAAGGGCTCACATTTATTTAAAAATCTAAAAAGCAAATAAAACTGAATTTGGTGGTTAGTTTTTCCTCTTGAAATTTCCCAGTTTTAGTTCTTTTCAGCATTAATGACTCAGTGAACAAGATATAAGGAAACTCACTTGAAAAGTGTGAATTGACTCTCGTGCATTCCTCTCCCAACATAAATTCTTGTCTAAAGGTGGTATACTCAATAGGTTAGTGTCAAAAATTAACTCCATAGTTTACAAAATAGAGGATCTTAAGGACACCACTTTGAAACAAAAGCCTATGATAATCATCCATAAACATTACAATGAGAGCATTGCACAAATAGTAATGGAAGAAATTTGCTTTCTCAATAGACACATTATTGGCTAGAAATTAGAATTCCTATGAAAAAAATTGTATGCATCTTTAAAATATTAACTTATGAAGGTTGAGCATGGCACCTGTGACCACCGAGGAGAAAACATATAATAGGCCAATCAGATCTTTCAATCCATCTCCTCAGCAATGGAAACACAAAGAAAGGAACAAATAGTATGTTAGGGAGAAAATATATGACAACAACTAATATATATAATCATGGCATCTTTCCCCTATATCCTATCCACATCTGAATGGTCTTCAAAATTCTAGATGGCTTTTCCCATGTATGCAAATAGCATAGAGGAAGAATGATAACCCATGCAACTGCAACAACTAGCTTCATAAATATTCTGATCAGAACAGTGATTCTTGTGCTGTTATAAGCCTGAAATTTCATGAAAACATCCAAGATACCTGCAAAATGTATCTTATGTACCATTTTCATAAATGAATTTTAAGTAAAATTATATAGATAATAACATTAAACTAATAAACACATTTTTTTAACTACAATGATAAATTTTTTGACTATGACTTTTCTTATAAAAGATGCAATGCTAGTTAAGCATCCAAGGAAAGAATCAATTATAGGGCATGTTAGAATTTTAAAAAATCATTAATACTATTTTTGTAAACTTTCCATGGAAATACCAAAATTGCTCAAGTTACCTGCCTTACAATTACCAAGAATAAAAAGTGACTTGTAAGGCAACTCCAATATTCAAAGAATTTGAGTAACCAGGAACAAAATCTCATTAGCATTTATTTTTAATGATTTACTTACCCTGAATAAGCCATAAGCTTGCTACTGTAATAAATATACTTAAGACTTGCTCAAAAAGGTCAGATCAATAAATATCCTTTAGGGACCCAGATCCATTCCAAGCAACAATGATCATGGCCTGTACAATATGAGTTTTTCATTTTAGGAAAGTAAATTTAGTATAATGGACCCTGATAAAATAATTAAAAATATAGCGATTCTCATGAAAAATACTTGTAATCCCAAAATGAGGAACGTCCACATTCTATCAAAACTTCAAAAAATGTGTCAGAATGTGCGCGTCTCCACAAAGTTCATCTTTCCAATTCTTTTTGTTGTGCTTTTCTAACATTTCCAAATAGTGAACACTCACATATGTAGCACATCTTTTGCAATCTACATCTTAAGAAACAGTAAAGAAGATTTCAAATGAACCCAGGGCTGTTATTATAGGCATCCAAATCCTGTGCCATCATTGAATCATTCTTCCAAACCAGCATGTGATTAGGGCAAATGAATCAACTCTGAATCCCTGCAATCATGAGGATGTGATCAAAGCAGCATGTATAGGTCATTCTTGAATGACAACGTCCCCTAAATCACAAGCAGAAGGGTATATTCAAGCAAAGAAGAAAAACAACATAGTAGGGATAGTGAGAATATGAAGCTAACCATTTAAAGTGAGGGACAATAGGAAATAGAGAGAAAAGCCACAAATTAACCAGAAGAAGAAAGATACCAAATTTTCATCCCTCTCAAGGCATAGACATAAAATTATGCAAAACTCAATAGATGATATGATCATGATTTATTTTTAATAACCACCAAAATGTCACAAAAAGAAAATCGTTCAAGGAAATTAACAATGTATTCTAAATTCCCATCCAATTTAAATTGAATTTTCAAAATCATATGCCAATTTCTCTTTTCAATTAATATAATTCTTATTGCCCACCAAATTCAGATTGAATTGCAAAACCATGTGCCAATTTCCCTTTGCAATTAAAAAACCATGGGCAAATGTTCAAATGACGATTTCTTCCCTATTGCCAGATACAAAATTCAGTAGACAATTAGACTGAAACCATAAAAAAATGTCACCAAAAAAAAAACTATTTAGATGATATTGAAAACACCTACATGTTCGTAAATTTTTTATTAATTTTTCAAATCATATGCCCAAACAACAAAACTATATCTTCCCTAGACGGCCGGAATAAAAAAACAAAAATTCCTTTGTGACAATCATGCTAATGCCCAGCGACTAAATACAAATCATTATCACATTCCCCTAATTAGAACTGAAACCCAAATTTTCCCCTAAATTTAGGAAAATTGTCACACAGCAAAATGTTCACAAATGATACTCGTTTCACATTGATTAATGCAAAAACCAACGAGAAGAAAAAACAATTGATCCCCGTAAACCTGAACATCCACTGGAATGTCACCAATTTTATTATTTTTTAAATCCACAAAACCTAGAGACAATACCCTCCAAATGTCTCTCAAATTGTTACAAATATTTCAAACCTACGTTTCAAAAACACTAAAGAATAATCTCCAAATGTCTGTCAAATTGTGATTGAAATTTCAAACCCCAAGTTTCAAGTTTTCTTGAAAAAAAATTAAAATACGTTCACAACCCAACAGAGAATAAACAAAAACAAAGCACCCACCTGTTCTCTGTAGCGGTTTTCCTTAGACGCAGAAATCGTAGAAGCGATGGAAGCCCCAGCAAAGTGCGGAGAGGAAGCAACAGACGAAATATCATGAACAGAACTGAAGAGTAGGCTCCATTCTGATTAAAACATCGGCTCCTGCTCTCTAAAGCACCAAGCTCTATAATCTGTAATGTCGAATGAAGGAGGGAAAAAGGGAGGGAAAAAGAAAATGCATGTCTAATGATAATAGAGGGAAAATTAATGAAAGGGGGAATAAAAACTTTATTTTAGGAAAAAAAAAAATTATTGTCTTAATTTAAGACAATTAAAATAATAAAAATATAATTTAAATATAAAATATATATTTAAACAAAATGAATATTTTGTCTTAAATTAATTCAAAACACCTCTACATGTAGTAGTGGTTATAGGGTTGAGTATATGGTCAATGGATTAACCTATTGGCTTCAGTTCCTAAGGTTGAGAGATAAGGTATAGGGAACTAATGGTATAGGGTATAGGATTCTAGGTTATGGGTATATGATTTTGGATTAAGTCTCACATCTCCACCTATGTACTCTCCACCTCTACCTTGAAACACCCTCATATCAAAGTAATTGGATATTTCATGAAGGATAAATTCACATTATAGTTTTCTTAGAAAATATAGCAGCACCTCATACTTATTGCATGGAGGTTGGTCAAATACCATCCACCATCTATCCCAAAACCTATTTCTTATCTCCTCATAATTAACCAATATATTGGAAATATCTTCAACAATTTAGAGGAAAAGGTTGATTGATTTTAAGATCTGTAAATAGAAGACATATGCTTTATTTTCTTATATCTTACTTTTTCACATCATCATAGGATAATTTCGTTGCATAATATTGACAACATGAATCTATATAATTTTTAAATTGGTTTATTTAATTTGTGACGATGTCAACATTCACCAACATGGCTTCCAATGTTGAGGCAAGGGATTGGTTATGCTTGTTTGATAAATTGAACCCCTCAATTTTGAAACTAAATCATGAATAGCAACTTTCTTTTGCTTTAGATGCCCTAAAAAACCATTTTAGCTTTGTCTAGGGTTTTTTGAAAGGGTTGGAGGAGGGTCAAGCATCCAAGGGTTTTAATTAGAAAATTCATCATTTAAATTTTCTTGTGACTGAGGGTTTACATGATTTGTTATAAAATTTTAAAAAACATGAAGTTGACCAAAAATAGTCCATTTTCCCAATGTAAAAAAAATAACTTACCTCTTCTCTAATGTGACATTATGAAGCAATATTAGAAAGAGAAAAACACGTTCATGTTATGCTCAGTTGAGGGAAGGAAAATAGCTCTAGAAAACATGGGTTGTGGTAAGAAAAATGGACAGTCTTTTTCTTTATATAAATTTATATTAAGAATAACGTGTACACATTTTTCTTCCATTGAAACACTTTTTCTTTTCTTTTATAAAAATGCATATGCATTATGTGTTGATATAATGCATACACATTTTGTTTCAATAATAACATGTGCACATTATTTGAATTTCTTAAAAGCATGAACATGTTTTGTTTGTTTTTGATCATTTGGCCACTTTTTGTGCCCCATCTTGGTGAACATGCCCACAATTCTACGAACTCATAAGGGACTAACTTTGAAAGATGAACCTTAGACTTAATCATTTAAAAAATCAAATGAAAACAAGGTTTTGACAACCTAAGCAAGGCCTAACAATGTTTTGAAAATCATAGGAAAGGGGCAACTTTTTAACTTAGACAAAATTTACATGGGTGGACATGAATTTTAGGCAAGCGTCAAAAATTGTGGTTACAATAGTTAAAATAAATCTATTAGATTAGTGAATAATAATATAGGAAAGAATCACATAGTTATAGAATATTAAATTAGAAAGTTTGCATTGGCACTAGATACAGCTAATTCAAGAAAAGTTTTGATTTATGACACAATTAGTTAGAAATCATTCTATTAAAATAATAAGATAAATATAACATTATAAAATTAAAAAAATTATTTCTTCCATTTTCACATCTTGATATGTCCATATGCCTTGGGTTCAAATCAAACATTAGTTCAAACATCTTTGAATTTATTTGTATATTATTTATCTTATTCTTATTTTTTAACACAACTTATTGAACGAGATTATTGTGGTGATTTTTTTATTGCATGACCTTGTGTAGCCATGTGAAAATCACCTAGTGAGCATAAATGTGACCATAACTAGTCTTAGCTAGACAATATTTACTCTTTACTTTTCTTTATGAGAGATCTTGTGGGTGTTCCTAAAGCTTGAGATAAGGATTTGCATCTAGGATTCAATAGCTTGGTGTATTACATTATGTGTTATCACTTTGGTGCTGAATGCCTATTTTTTTCTATATAATACATCTGTTTGAAGTAGGGTAGTGTCTACAAGAACTTTCTTATTAAGTTTCATGTTCTCCTTAATGAAACCCATATGTAAACTAATTCAACAATTATGAAATAATAATTTGTAATAACAATCCATTACATAATATTATCAAGGTAATTATGTAATTAAATAGAATAACATGGTACATAAAATCACACAACTATGCACTAGTTCGGCTCATATTCACCAATGAAAATATTGGAAAATTTTCAATTTATATTGTAAACTTTAAAAGCTTAAGGTTCAAGTTTATAATTATGGAAATGATCTAATCCAATTTTCTACTCATAAATTTGATATAATATGAAGAATGAGAAATTTAGGGATTAGGCTAGACTCTTTGAGATGAGTAATGATGGGAACATTTTGGATAATGTTAAAATTCAAAGTAGAGGAAAGAATATGCTATTTATAGGCTTAGTAAGCTACAAAGGATACTTTAATAAAAGTGGACCCAAAACATAATGGACTGCATTAGGGGTATAAAACTTTGACCATTATAATTGTAAATAAAAGGTAACATAAATATGTGTTAAGAGTGAATAATTTATCTATTCACTATAATTAAGTGTACTTAGGTTGATGAGGTTAGACAACATCTTGTCTAACTGAATGTGCAACCTTTAAGCCTCTAGGGCTTACCAAGTTACTTGGTAAACCTCATGTGCTACCTCTTTGAGGTTGGAATACTTTCCATCTCACCTCAAATTTCACTCAACACTTGGCATCAAGGTTTATGACATGGTCAAATAGGTTGTTGATTTGCGCATTCCAAGTGATCGTAACGTTGACACCTATAGGACACTTGTCTACTCATTTGTGCCACATCATGGGGAACTTGTCAATCCACTTGATAGGTGGATTGCTTCATCCTTTCCTATATAGGAAAGATCATATTATAATCAACTCAGCTCTTTTATCAATCATTTCAATAATGGAAGATTGAGCTCATTGTGTGCAAGTGTATCTTTGTGGAAGCATAAGGTTTTTAATGTCATGATCTTGGATGAAAATACTAACATGGTAACAAAGTTGGGTGGACATATTTTCAAGAAAAAAGTGTTCAAATTGATTTTATTTTGTTTTTCTTTTTGCTGCATATTTTCCATAATAATCTACATGGAATTTCAAATCAACCCCACTCCCTCTATTATTGGGTGTAATCTCTATTGTGGTGCAATTTTCATTTACAAACCCCTGATATCTCTTCTTGTGGTGCATAGGCAAGTGGACCAGGAATTAAAAGGGAGGATAATTACATTCATTGGATCTATCAAGTGGTATCAAGAGGCCATGCCTCACTTATGGTGTGCAATTTGAAGGCCAAAAAGGTCACAAATTCTACCCCTCATGGATCATTTCTACCCTTAGGCATCTCTGCCCTCAGGTAGTGATGAGGTAGTGACTTTAACCTGTGGTTGTGCATGGATCTTGTCGCATTTCATCTTGGGACCATTGACTGAAGGGTTTGACATGTGTAGAAGGGGAAATAATCGCCTCAATTCAACACTGAAATCCACAAAATTCATAATTTTTTAGGCATTCTTTTTCCCATGGCCTACACTACTTATATTTATAGAAATTTGTGCCAAAATAAACCACTAATTGTAGGATTTGGGCCCTCTTTGTAGACCCAATTGGTATGCTACCAAACTCATGAGGAAGGGCTATGATAGCCAACAACCATTTGTAGGCTTGGAGAAGCTTTTGCAAAAGTTGAAGGAGGCCTATCATCTATATTGTGAAAAACATGCACTGACTCCCTCTTTGCACGAAGTAGACCTGTTGTCCCTCACATAATCAATTACTTGGTCACTACTAGTTACATTTTTTATTTAATGTATGGATATTTTAACATTTATTGTTCTTAGTTAATACCTAACATTTAAATTATATTACATGTTACTATCACAAGTTTTATAACCATTAGTAATTTCCATAAAAATTTAGCATCTTTTTGCTATTATTAATTGTAATTTACAAGTCTTCATAAAAGGGACCATTTTTTCTTTTTGAAATAACTTGCAAATAGAAGATGGGGTTTAATTTCCAGTTTTTGTCATTTTTTTGAGGTTTTTAAGGCATATATCTTCTTAATCCACCTCATGACATAAAATTTGAATAATTTTTTATTGGAACATGTTTATATTTGAGAAAATATATTAACCTATTAATGCCTGATATAAACACCAAAGATAATCGGATCCACATGAGGTAGTTAATTGATTTCCTAAATCTGATGGGAGGCGCTAGCGATTAGTACAACACTTTTAACAACAAAAATTCTTGTAAATGCACTCAAATAAAGTGCCACAAAATTGAATATGTTTTCCATATGGAGAGAAATTCTAAAATTTTGTACTTACACTAAATTATAAAGTGTAATGGGGGGTCGTGTAGAGCCTTGATTTGACGTCACAATTGTGGATCCTCATGATTGTCTCCCTATGGTGTGTGTTTCCTTAATTTGAAATCATAATAATTTATCCTCGTGATTCTCACCTCATTTGTGTATGCCTTGATGCACACCCGTTTTTAGTTTCCTGTACATCTTTTGCACCTACATCTTGGTCTACATTCCTTGCACACTCCTAGTTTTTTTGGGTTTGCTTATTTGTCTTAGAATTAAGGGGGGACTATGATGTGTTATATGCTATTTCTTCTTTCAATTAATCAATGGAGGAATCTTCTTTTTGGGAGGTCTCATAAGGGATTATTTCAATGGATCATATTTTTTGAGATTCTATTATACTCCTAATAATAGTATTATATGTATTTTCAACTACAAAGAATTTGATTGAATTTGTCTACATGCTTGAGCAGTGTTCATGTTGGAAAATGTGCCTCAAACTTATTGGCATGTAAACTCCAAAAAGAGAAAAGTCAATGAGACCCTTTGAATGTCTTACCAACTAGCAATTGTGTTCTAAACTTTTGAAGTGTTCAGATCGCCGAAACTTTGATTCTTTCTTGCCGAAGGGAGTCATCAACAAGACATGTCGATCACTGTGAAAGTTTTAACTCATTCTACTTTAGTAGATCTCTTGTCGACGGATTGGTTTCTAATGGTTATCGGGGAGACTCGTGGTGACATAAGTCATCAGGGATAGGCATGAACATTCAGAGTGACTCATTCCGACCGAGGATGTCTCGCCAAGGTTTTACACATTGGCGATGGATGGAACATATCGAGAAGACTCTTGGCTAATAGGTTTGTGGTCTGTATGAACTCTTGCCGAGAGTGTTAGTCTTGTTGACGAATTGGTTTATGAACTGTCGATGGATCTCCACATGATGAACTTTAGTAAAACCTCTTGCTGATGGTGTTGCTCTTGTTGATAGACTGGTTGGAGTAATATGAACTGTCGGTATATCTTCGGTGTGATCTCCTACCGATGACTATTGGTCTTGCCGACGAGTATGAACATCAGTATGACATAAGGTTCTATAAGACTCTTAGCAATAGTGAAACTCTTGCCGATGGTTCTGCAGTGGATATCAATGTGATGTCTTAGCGGTAGAGTGATTCTGAGCAACAGGTTTGAACTCGATATGTCTTTTGTCGATGGTGGTGACTCTGGTTGATAACGACAGTTAGGTATTGTAGCATCAAGGAGACACAGCTTAGTGTCTCACTGACATGCGATATTGTTTGAACATCTTTACTGAATGTATATCCTACGTGATCTATTTTTGACCAATCAGAGAAGCAGAATGTGAACCGCTAGTAGTTGGACTGTTGCGACCATTCCTATGAGGGAGATGAACAGACTGTGAGAGAATGGATTACTATTAGGCAATGGTGGATGACAATGAACAATTCGATGAGTAACAGTGTTGTTTGATTGAATACAGATTGATCTGTGTAAATTCATTGTATGTTTTTCTGAGAGCTATTTTGTACAAGGTTGATCAAGGAAATGTTGTTGCTATAAATTGACATCAGAAAGTTAAGTCTGAACTCTGTATGTAATTTCCTTTACAGTAATACAAAGAGACTTTTCTTGGTGTGGTGGGTTTTTCTCCTGTAAGGGTTTTCTCACGTAAATCTGGTGTCCAATTGTGTGTATGTTCATTTCTCTATTTCTGTTATTTCATTCATGAGTATCTTAATTGGACTATAATTAAAAAAAATTAAAGTCACCTCTACATTCTTCCCTGAGGTTTTGGTGTTAGGAGAGTTTGTTCTGCACCTATGGTTTCCTTACAGTTCATATATCCACTCATCCAGTGTTTTGTATCTCTTATTTTGTTCTACATTTATTGGAGATTTGTTGATTCTAGTAAACACCAATTCATCTTCAATAGAGTTTACAACTTTGACATGCTTTAGGAGTTCTTCATCAGATTCCCATCATTAAGGGACATATTTTCAAAAGGTCTTAAACCCTTCTCCTTCTCTTTTTTGGGGGATAGTTTTGTTCCCAATGCTTATTTTTTATCTTTCTCCATTTAATGAGCGATTGAACTGTACATGGGTACTTAACATTTCCTAGTAGCTAGGACCCATTTCTATCTATTAAAAATTTGTGATCTCCCCAAGTATCACTTAAGGGGGGTGTTAGAGTGGATAATTTATCTATATCACTATACTTAAGTGAGCTTAGGTTGATGAGGTTAGACAATATCTTGTCTAACTGAATGTGAAACCTCTAAGCCTATAGAGATTACCAAGTTATTTGGTAAACTTGATGTGCTGCCTCTTTTAGGTTGGAAGATAATTTATCTCACCTCAAAGGTCACTCAACACTTGGCATCTTGAGGTTGATGACTTGGTCAAATAGGTTGTTGGTTTGCACATTCCAAGTGATCCTAAGGTTGACACCTATACAAGACATTTCTACTCATTTATGCCACATCATGGAGTACTTTTCAATCCACTTCAAAGGTGTATTACTTCATCCTTGCCTATATAGGCAAGCTCATATTATAATCAACTCAACTCTCGTATCAATCATTTTGACAATGGAATATTACACTCATTGTGTGTAATTTTATGTTTATTGAAGCACAAGGTTTTTGTTGTCTTTATCTATAATGAAAATATTTACAATATGTTCTTGGTGTCCAACCACATTGTGTAAATTGTTGGTGACTATTCCAAAAAATTACATAGAGATTCAATTTCATAAAATCATCTTTTTAGAACATCACAATTCTAACTTGTATACATACACAAAATATTTTAATTCTTAAACAATTTTATTTTAGTTAAAATATAAATTACAATATTTTGACTCTTTAAAATTTTATATTCCTAATAACATTATGATAGCACTCTACTTCTCTTGCTGGGCCATTTTCTTGGTATCCAACCACATTGTGTAAATTGTTGGTGACTATTAAAAAAAATGACACAGAGATTCAATTTCACTAAGTCATCTTTTTAGAACATCACAATTCTGACTTGTATGTACATACACAAAATATTTTAGTTATTAATTGATTTTATTTTAGTTAAAAGATAAATTACAATATTTCGACTATTTAAAATTTTATATTCATCTCTACTATTGAGATGACAGTTTTGCTTGTTTGTGTTATCTTTTTTCCCCCATGTGTGGGGGTTCATTTTATCCCTATGCTTCTCTTTTTGGGCCATTTTTTTGAGTTTTCGATGGCTATCATGGTTCTCCTTGTTTCTAGTTGGGTGGCTTTTTTCCCTTTCCTACAATTTGTTTCTTCTATTGAGGCAAATATTACTCCTATCAAGGTTGAGCCCTCTCTTTTAGAGGTAGAGTTGGGGTCTATGGATTTGTGGAGGTGCTTTCCTTGCTATTGATCCCTTCTATTACAGTACCTTTTGAGGTGGTGTGCACTCCTATGGAGGTGGAGTTGTTATTTGTTATAGTTTGGTTGTAGTAGTGGTAAGGTTCTTCATGTCATCTACTCCTATAAAGGGGAGCCTACTCCTTTCAAGGCGGAGTTTGATTCGTCTCTTCATGTTTGGTGGTGTTGCAAGAGGTCTTCTTCTCCCTTTGGTGTCGTTGGGTGGTCTCCTCCTTGGTTATGTTGGGATGGTGGTTTGTGTTGAACAAGTTTTCTTAGTTTTCTTTCCTGATGGATATAGGCTATGCTCATGTTATCAATGGGTTTAAGGTCCCTCCTAATTCTTGGTGTGTTGTTAGGGATGTTCATCCCTGTACATAATCTGGCTAAAAGTGGGTTTCAGGTTCCCTTATAAACCTAGTTTGGGTTCAAGTTCCCTTGTAAAAATTGGTTGTGTTGGGTTTAAGATTCCTATTAAAACCTTTTCTAATATTTGTAGATTTCGGTAGTCATGTTGTTCATTTGGTGATGTGTTGTTGGTTCACTATTGGTTGTCTATGTTGTAGTCTTGTGCAACTTTTTCTTCTTTGAGTGGGTTTTGTTTCCCCATCAAAACTTGCTTGTAAATGGTTTTAGATCCATTCAAAACCTATTGTAAATGGTTTCAAGTCCATTCAAAGCCTATTTTTCCCATATAATCAGAATATTATGATAGCACTAATGAACTATTATTGGTACACATTGTAAATGATACTTTTTAACTCAAATTATTTTTCTTAAATTTGAATTACATGATACACTGAACCCTAAAACTTGACATCAATAATTTAACAGTAAAAAACTAAAAAAATAAGTTTAATCCCTAAACCCTAATTCTCAACAATACACCATCAACCATAAACCCTCAACCCTATACATTAAACCCTAAAACTTGAAATTAATAATATAATAGTTATTTTTGAAAAAATAAATTTAATCTCTAAACCCTCAATGTTAAACCCTCCCTTATACATTGTAAACCCTAAAACCTATGCGTTAAAACCTAAAAACTCACATAAATAATTTAACACTAAAACCTAAAAAAATTAAAGTTAATCCTTAAACCCTCAATTCTCAACCCTACATCATCAACCCTAAACCCTAAAACCTAGGCACGAAACCCTATATGTTAGACATTAAAACATGGTGTTAATAATATAAAACTACATCATATAAAAAATAATTTAATTCATAAACTCTTGATGCCCAACCCTCCATCATCAACTATAAACCTGAAATCCTAGGCCCTAAACCCTAAACTTTATACGATCAACCCTAAAATATGACAATAAAAATATAACACTAAAACCTAAAAATGTATTTAATCCCTAAACCCTCAATGCTCAACCCTCCATCAGCAAACCTAAACTCCCTAAACTAAAACCTATTCCCTAAACCCTAAAACTTGATATTAATAATTTAACAATAAAACTTTAAAAAAATGAATTTAATCCCTATACCATCAATGTTGACACTCCATCATAAACCATCAACCCTACACTCTAAACCATGTAGAATTTAGAGAGATAGAGGGAAGGAGGGAGGGGGAGAGGGAGAGGTAGAGAGGGGAGAGAAAGAGAGGGAGAGAGGATATCCAATATATAGTACAATAGAAAAATGGATAGGGAGAGGAGAAAGAGAGATAGGGAGAAAGAAGTAGAGAGGGAAGAAGGAGGGAGAGAGAGAGAGGTGGGGAGGGAGGAAGGGAGGGAGAGGTAGAGAACTAGAGGGGAGATATAAGTAAAAAGGGAAGGAGAGGTAGAGAGGGGAGAGAGAGAGAGGTGAGATAGAGAGTAGAGATGGAAGGAGGTTGGAGAGGTAGAGGGAGGGAGAGAGAGAGAGAGAGATAGAGTGGGACAAGGGGAGAGAGATTTTTATTCACACCAACATGAGTGTGTTATAACTCATTTGTGTTAATGTGAAGAGAAAGGAGGGAGTGTGAGGAGATGCATATTCCCTTCATAGAAATGTGAGTGTGTTATAACGCTCGATCATATTATATCACACTTTTTTTATTTCTTTCTTTGGAAATTTGTAAACGTTAGGATTAGATTTTCCTCGGGAATCCAATCCAAAGGGTTGGAATTACATTTTAGTGACCATTGATGTGTTTTTAGAAAATTAGAAAAAATAATATACTATTGAGCATGCTCTCCATCACTTTTGTGTGCCTTCCAATGTAAAGTTAAAAAATAATATAGTAATCTTGAGCTTCCTATTAGCTTTCTAACCATGTAATTTTTTTTACATTTCAAACATTATAAGGTTTTGATGTTCAATTTGTTTTGCTATTGCCTCCATTTTTTGTCAAAAACCTATGTATGGTACTTTTGGTTGCATTTTTTACCCATTTGTTGAAATTTCAAAAAAATACATTTTTACAAGATAGACTTTCTTCTTCACACATTCAAAAATGAAATTTTCTTTTTTTTTCAAACATTTGGGGAGGGGGGGGGTGCATGCTCAATTTTCTATGTTTTTATGATCTGTCCAGTTTCAAAATTAATATAAAATCATATATTCATTTTAAATTAAGCAAAAAATTAAAGCATAAACTACATTGTGTTAACTATATTTTCACAAAAGCAATTCTTATAATACTAAAAGAAAGTTAGTAATTTAGGGGAGACACACTACATGCTATGCTAAGTTTTTTTGATAAAAAAAGAGCACTTTTTGTAGCCCCCTATTTGAACCCCTTGATCTCCAACATTTTAGAAAAAAAGTAGTGTACAAAGTAAATTCAAAACACTACAACTATTTTTCTTGTTGTATCTTCAAATTTGGAGCATAAATATCATCAATTGCTCATCCAAGCTTAGTTTTCCTTCATTTCAAAATAAACTAGCAACTTAAGACCCCTTTTTGGTCCCCCATTTCCTTGCACATACCAATCATGTTTTGTTATAAAAATATTATATGTGTCTTCTAATAATTGGGTATCAATATATCTATTTTATTTCTTCCTTCTAATTCTATATTTCCCATTGTCCTTTTCCATTCCTTTAATTTATATGCTAATAAAGATTTAGGGTATCCTTTACATATTATTTAAATATTTCCCATACACATTTTTATATTGAATAAGTAATGATATATTGATTTTAGTACAAAAGTAATCATCTTTTGTGTTTTTTCAAATATTTAATTATTTCAACAACTATACATAGGCATTGATATTATTTTAAAACTTGAACATAGCATAATTAGTGCAAAATTCAAACATTGACATATAGATCAAAATCTCACCTTTTAAGTTCCAAACAACTATGATCTATTACATTTATATTATTCTCTACTTGTACACATTATTGGATAGCCATATAGAAAATTAAAACTTGTCTATTTATAGTTTACATTGATAAAATATTATTCATATTATTCATAGGATAGACTCTTGGGGATGAGTGATGATGGTAACATGTTTGGATAATGCTATGTTAAATTTTAGGCAAGAATATGTCACATATAGGCTTGTTAAGGCGCAAAGGACACTATAATCAAAATGGACCTAAAATATAATGGACTAAGATAGGAGTTTACAACTCTCACCATTATAATTATAAATAATAGATAACATAAATAAGTTATTGGTCTCCAACCACCTCTTGTAAATTGTTGGTGACTATTCCAAAAAATTATATAAAAAATCAACTTCACCGCATCATCTTTTAAGAACAATGTCACCAATTGACTTGTATGCATACACATCAGATATTTTAATTCTTGGCTAATTTTATTTTAATTAAAATCTAAATTACCAAAGATAGTGGTATTGTAAGCCTTTATGTTCATAATAACCTTACAATAATATTAGAATTAGGAGAATCCAGGAGATAAAAGACATTTACAAATGAACAATGCATAAATTGTATTCAGTTGACCCAAATTTGACTTAGTACAAAGCCTTACATACATAGGGAAGGATGATGTAATCCACCTAAGAGGTGGATTGACAAGTGCCCCATGGAGTGGCACAAGTGAGTGGACAAGTGTCCTATAGATATTAACAGGTTAGGAACACTTGGAGTATGCAAACCAACAACCTCTATGACCAAGTCATCAACCTTGTGTGCCAGTTGTTGAGTGACCTTTCAAGTGAGATGGAAAGACCTCCAACCTCAAAAAGGTATGTGCATGAGGTTAACCAAATAATTTGGTAACCTCTAGAGGTCTAAAACGTTGCACATTTGGTTAGAAGTGACGGTGTCTAACCTAATTAATCCATATACACTTAAATATAGTGAATAGATTAATTATTCACACTAACAAATAACACTAATGAACTTTTATCAGTATATAATGTAAATGACAAAAAAAAACTACTCAAAATACTTTCTCTTGAATTTGATTCAAATGATGGCTTGATAACTAACATTTTATGTGTTTCCATTATATATGGATGGATTCTATTTTGTCTATGATATTGCATTAAACATATATTCGTGTAACTTATGTTTGTCACGAAACATGAATAATGGTAATAGAGCTTTTGAAATAGATGATGCTAGCAATGCTAAGTGACTACAGCCACTGTATACGAGAGACAATGCACAGAATGTAAACCATATGAAATATTTTAAAGAGTATTGTGAATGTTTTATTGAGTACCAAATTCCATAAAACCTTCTCATAAATAGTATTTGTTGCAGCACAACTACTCTCAGAACTTAAGGAAAAGGTGCCCTTTATACCTACGCTATTACACACAAATCTTTATTGCAATACGTACGATGGCTACATATATTCATCGGCTGAAGGAACATTCCTACTAGGTAACTAGTATACCGTCTTATACATGGAAGGTGCAGATGCAGTGAATCAAGGGAGGGTAGGCAACCTCAGCGAAGGAATGGC
>VDFB02215872.1:0-10710 GCA_007258455.2 Sequoia sempervirens
AGAAAGAGTTCATTAGTAGAGGAGAGGGAAAGAGAGTTCATTAGGAGGAGGGAGAGGAGAGAGGGAAGAAGTGGAGAGAGAGAGTTCATTGGAGGGTGGAGGGAGAGATGAGAGATGGTTCATTAGGAGGGGATGGAGGAGAGAGACATATAGGGTGGTGAGAGGGAGAGAGAGAGAGAGAGTTCATTAGGAGGAGGGAGAGATAGAATGTTTCATTAGGAGGGAGGAGAGGGAGAGAGACATATATAGGAGTGAGTGAGAGGGAGAGAGAGACTTGAGAGAGAGACAGAGGGGGGGAAGTGAGAGGGGAGGAGGGGAAGAAGGTGAGAGTGAGGAGAGATAATTAGGAGGGGGAGGGAGAGGGAGAGAGGGGAAGAAGTGGAGAGAGAGAGACAGTTCATTAGAATGGGGGAGGGAGAGATAGAGATAGTTCATTAGGAGGGTGGAGGGAGAGGGAGAGAGAGACATATAGGGGAGAGTGAGGGGGGAAGTTAGAGGGGAGGAGGGGAAGAAGGGGAGAGCGAGGGAGAGATAATTAGGAGGGGGAAAGGAGAGGGGAACAACGAGAGAGAGAGAGAGAGAGAGAGATAGAGAGAGAGAGAGAGAGAGAGAGAGAGAGAGAGACTCCGAGATCATTAGGAGGGAGGGAGAGGAAAGAGGGACGAAGTGAGAGAGGGAAAGAGTCTAGTAGGGGGAGGGACGGAAAGAGTTCATTAGGAGGGGGAGGAGAGGGAGGAGGGGTTAGTGGGAGAGGAGAGAGAGAGTTCTGGCTAGGAGGGGAGGAGAAGTAGAGTTAGCTCCATTAGGAGGGGGGGATGAGAGAGAGAGAGAGAGACACATAGGAGTGAGTGAGAGGGGAGAGGGGAGAGAGAGTTCACAGATGGGGGAGGAGAGATAGAGATAGTCTGACAGGGAGGGGAGGGAGGGAGAGAGAGAGACATATAGGAGTGAGTGAGAGGGAGAGAGAGACTTGGAGAGAGACAAGAGGGGGAAGTGGGAGAGAGGAGGAGGGAAGAAGGGAGAGGAGGGAGAGATAATTAGGAGGGGGAGGGAGAGGGAGAGAGGGAAGAAGGGAGAGAGAGACAGCTCATTAGGGATGGGGGAGGGAGAGATATGAGATAGTTCATTAGGAGGGGGAGGGAGAGGGAGGAGTGAGATAGAGCTATTATAGGGAGAGGAGGGGGAAGTGAGAGGAGGAGGGGAAGAAGGGGAGAGTGAGGGAGAGATAATTAGGAGGGGAAAGGGAGAGGGGGAACAACGAGAGAGAGAGAGAGAGAGAGAGAGAGAGAGAGAGAGAGAGAGAGAGAGAGAGAGAGGAGGAGGAGAGGAGGGAGGGAGAGGGAAAGAGGGGATGAAGTGGAGAGAGAGAAATAATTCATTAGTAGGGGGAAGGGAGAGGGAAAGAGTTCATTAGGAGGGGGAGGGAGAGGGAGAGAGGGGAAGAAGTGGAGAGAGAGAGAGAGAGAGTTCATTAGGAGGGGAAGGGAGAGATAGAGATATTTGGGATTAGAGGGAGAGAGGGAGAGAGAGAGAGAGAGAGAGAGAGAGAGAGAGAGAGAGAGAGAGAGAGAGAGAGAGAGAGAGAGAGAGAGACCTGAGAGGGGAGAGGGTAGGAGGGAGAGACTTGAGAGAGAGAGAGGGGGGGTAAGTGAGAAGGGAAGAGGGGAAGAAGGGAAGAGTGAGGGAGAGAGAATTAGTAGGGGGAAGGGAGAGGGGAAGAATGAGAGAGAGTTCATTAGGAGGGGGAAGGAAGAGGGAAAGAGAGGAAGAAGTGGGGGAGATAGAGAGAGAATTCATTAGGAGGGGGGAGGGAGAGGGGAAGAAGTGGAGAGAGAGAGAGGCAAAGGGAGAGGGTGAGAGAGAGGGAGAGGGAGAGGGGAGAGAGAGATAATATTTAAATATCTTATATATTAGTAATATATATATTAACTAAAATATAGAAATTTAATATTTAAACATATTATAAAAATAATATAATATATTATATATTATATAGTTTATAGAGATTATATATATATTAAATTATATAAATAATGTGTATATTCAACTAGATATATTAACATAAACTATAAACTATAAACTATTTAAAAATCGTATATAAACCAAATCGTATATTAAATAAACTAAATATATTAAAATAAACTATAAACTACAAATGAGATATATTGAACATGTTATAAAGTCTTGACATTTTCTAAAATGCTATGTTAACAGATCAGATATCCGATATGTCTGACATAAAATTCATTGCCTAGGGAATAGGCTGAGGGTTGCTTTGGTTTTGGTTAGGAGATACCAATCCTAAAAAGTCAACACAAAAAACGTGTTTAACAGTTTACTTTGTTTTTTCGGACTTCGCCCATGTGGCCGACGACTTTATTTTTAGCCAAAATTGATAAAATGAAAAGGGTTTGTAGAGGAGATTCTCAGCTTTTGCCAATATAAATTACGTTTTATTTTGAATTTAATAGATTATTATTATTTATTTTCTACTAGAATTATGACAAAAGTCCTGATTGATAGGTGATTGTAAAACATTTATAACTTTCAAGAGACATCATATTTTTTTGGATTAAAACATCGTCACATTCTATGCTTTGCATACTATAGGTTTAAAAAAAATTGAATTTCATGAAATTTTGACCAAGAGTTAAGGTGATTAGGACATCACGAGTTTATATTTTTAAAAGAAGTTGTAATAAAAATTCATAATTAATTATTTACTTGGAAAAAAATTACAAAAGAATATGTGTCACATCTAGACATGAGTCCTCTACTTACATCTAAAATCTCATAAAAAAATATTATCATTTTATTATGGTTAGGGTGGTCAGACATACACCTACTTTTGAATTTTTTCCTGAAATTTAAGTAATACTGCATTGAAATTTTAAATTTTCACCAAATAGATTTTGTTTAAAAAAAAATAAACCTAGTAGTTTAGAAACTACATTCAATTTCCAACAGAATCTATTCTTACATGTTTTTGAAATAATATAGATAGCTTATTCAAATTTTTTTTTTTTTACATCAAGTTGCTAACTCTAATTGTTTTGGAATTTTCATTGCCACTTAAGGGCTTGTTTGTATACCATGATCACACACATACCCTCATACTTGAATAGTCCATGAATAAGCACGTGCATCTCTTAAATTGCAGTGAAAAGGATCCTCAAGAAATATTCGAGGTAATTTTACAATATTTATTTGTATTCACTAATCAAATATAATAAGTAGGATAGAAAATATACTATCAAATATGAGAAATAAGTTATAAAATATTCATTTGAAACCCATGTTAATACTTACATTTATGATATCCTATGAATGCAAGCATCTTTTCAGAAATATTTGCAACACGTAAAAGTACATGAAAACAACATCCTATAATATAGTTAAGAGTAAAGGGAATATAAGAATTCTCTAATATTATTAATTTAAATACCCCCTTTTATAAAAAATTAATCAAATTCTTTTCATTATCAATAAAATTATAACAACCCCCTAAATTTAACATTGAAATCATGTAAAACCCATTGGTACACACAACCAACACTTGTAAAGAAAAAAAAGGTGAAAAACTTACATTATGAAGCTTGTATCAAAAGTACCATAAGAGTGGACTAAATATTAATTAATTCATTTAAATTCTATCGGAAATCAAATCTCAAATCTATAAATATTTCTTAGAAAATGTGTCTTGACCTTGCCACTAATATTAAAATTATAAAAAATTGTGATTTTCAAACTATAAACTAGAAGAGCTCAATGTCTAGGCTATAGATTTGTTTTCAGCCAAATAATTGGGTATTTTGGACACATAAAGGTGTTGTAAGGGGGAGTTATAATTAATTACCAACTTATGATGTGCGTTATGACACATTATAAAGTGCATCTTTAATTGGAGATGATGAAACTGAAATAGAACACTCAATTTAGTGAGTTTATTATAATAAGGTTATGATGGGAATGGATGAAATATGCTACATTTAAGTTATTCTCTCATCTTCAGATTTGAGTGTTGGATTTTTATAATAAGAATGTGAGAACCAATATTGGATTGTTTTATCTCATGTTCTTCCAATGACTATTTTCTAGTTTCATGTACATTGTATCTACATATAATAGGTGTTTGAGATTGAGGTTGTTAGTTTGTAGATACTATTAATCTAGTATAATTTCTATGAAGGAAGTTGTATATCCTAAATATGGAGGATTGTGGGTTTTTGGTTAAACATTTATATGCATTCAATATGGTAGCTACCTAGTGTCACTCTATGGTGTAAAAAAAGAGTAGGATTGGTGTATGAATTTTTATTTTTCTTTACAAGATTCATGATATTGGTTGGATGTAGCCATTAGGAGCACTACCACCAAGATCAAGATGGAAGAAGTGGTCACAAGCTTACTTTATAAGGAAATTAGAATGAATAATTCTTAAATGGTTAAAAAGGCCCTATTAGCTCATGGAATATATAATTAAAGAGGAGAGAAGAAAGATGAGAAGGAAAAAAATCCTAAATCTAAATATTGGAAGATAAAAATATCATAGTTATTTGAAGGAAATACATTACAACTATGAAAAATATGGACATCTAAGAAGACATTTAAATCTAAATATTGCAAGATAAAAATATTATAGCTATTTGAAGGAAAAACATTACAACTATGACAAATATGGACATCTAAGAAGAAATTTTGAGGGGAAGGAGGAGGAGGAGGAGGAGGAGAAATGTAGATTCTCATGATCAGACTAAGAAATCCTTCTGAGATGAAGATGATTCTTTCATCATTTCCTTGGATACTCATGCATCTAAAAGCATGTGATTGGCAAACATTGGTACCTCTTTCCACATGACCTCACATAAATTTTGGTCTTTAATATATGAAGAATGTGATGGTGGGATGGTGTTCCTTAGATATGATCCTAATCTAAATATTGTTAGCCATTGTAGAGTCCTTATTTGGTTTCTTGATGGATGCATGAGGGATATCAATTTTATATTGATACCCCTAGTTTGGAATGAAACCAAATTTAAATAAGTACTAAATGATGTGAGAATACATGTTAGTTTTTCAAGTGGAAGATGCAAGATGGTTAGAGAGCTATGGTTCTTTCTATAGGTGTTCAAATTACCACTATGTTTAGATAGATGCATGCATGGTTTAATATAATATTTATTCCATTCTTGTATTGATGAGGTCTACAAAATATTTAACTTCACAATTTGAACCAAAAAGAAAAGGGGTAGATAGAGTCTCTACATTTCATGGTCATGCTTTCCTAAAACCCAAGGATACTCATACCATGGAGACTAAACTACCAAAAGAGAAAATACTATTATGACACTAAAGAAAGGGTCACATAGGTGAGAAGGGTTTAAGGGCCCTAGAATAAAAAACTTAGTAAGGGGATAAATTATTGTAATCTTAACTTTTATTTTCGTGAATATTGTGTAAGTAGAAAAAAATATCATATTTATTATACTCTGTGCTTTTTTAATCAATTCTTATATATTTGGTCTTATTAATTTTCCTTCTATTTTAAAATTTGTATATTATGTTTCTTTTATTCATGATTATAGTGTGACATGGTTATTTTTATTAGAATTAAATATAAATTCTATAGTCATTCTATGGAGTTTAAGGCTCTTGTTAGATGGGTAAGAAGATTAAGATGTTGAGCATTGATAATAAAAATAAACAATTTCAACAAATTTTGATAGAGGATATAAGGATCATTGATATAAATAAGAGAAATTCATACACCTCTTAGTAGAATTGAGTTATAAAATACTGAATAGGATACCAATGCAGAGGGCTAGGATTATGCTCAGTGGGGTCACCTTGGAACAAATTTTTTTGTTGAAGTGACCTCCATAGATTCTTACCTACTAAACATGTCTCCTAAATTATATCTTATTAATATGACACCTATGCAATGGTCAAGAATAAATCCCTCAAGGAGATATATTTTACTAGTTAATTGTGAGGTTTATGCACATCTGCCTAGCGAGAAATAGTCAAATTCAGAGGAAATAACTATAAAATGTGTCTTTATTAGCTATGGTGTTATTATAAAAGGATACAAGACTTGAGATCCTATGACTAAGAGAATATTTTATAGAAACATTATTATTATTATTAAAAAAGACAATAATTCTTTTGTAACATCAAAAATTATCACCCTTGAAAATCTCACACTACGTTCTGCTCCCCCTATTTGTTTGAAAATAGTGTTGGGTTATATATTATATGACATTGTATGTGGTGGGGGTGTATACAATTGACTTATTGTAATCTATGTTTCACTCAACCACCTCCATTCAACATTTGTTCAACTATTTCCTCTATGTCATATAAATACACCTTTGTATTCTTCAAATAATACATAATGAATTTTTATGTGATATTATTAGCATATGGTATCAAATCCATTGTAGTTCTTGCACCTTTGCAAGCAGAATGAGGAAACCTAGTGTGTTAGATTGGTAGTTCTCAAGTTGGTGTGTGTAACTTGTAACTAGTGATTAAAGGAGTGTAAACTATTTTTATGCCTATTTAGGTGGCTAGATATTCAAGGTTGGGAATGTCATGAAATTTTACAGCCATAGATCATTACTTATGTCATCAAAGACATAGAGATGAATAGAATTGTGCCTTTTACATAATATTTCCAGTGCACATGATTGGATACTACGTGAATCATGTGTGTGCCAACACAAACCAAGGTAACTCGGGTCTGAAACTGTTCCCCCTCCTTTAAATCCATTATAATAAAATATTTTACTATTGATTTCAATATGAAAGTGAGCATGATAATCTCACGATTAGACAAGACAATATTGAGAGAGAAGATTGAAATGTTTTTGATAAAGGAAAAAAGGGGTTTTACAGGGAGCTGAAACCACATATTTTACAAGCTAGAGAAAAGAAAATCCATCAAAGTACACAAAGAAAGGAAAGTTGCAACACACAAAAAAAAAAAAAGGACAACAACCACCAACCAGGAACGAACAAGAATCCAACAAGAAGCCAACACCAATAACAACCAAAGCCAACCTAAAAACTTTAAAGTCTCGAAAACCTCAGCTTCAAGGTTGCACATCTCTTGGGTCACCTTTTTTAGATCTTGGATCTCCTAAGGTGAAGAATCCACTTTTCTCTTCAAGTTGGCTCTAGTCCTCTTCAATGGGCCAGAATCCTCTTTCTTACTTTTATCCTTGTCTACTTCCAAGTCCAAAAACCACAACCCCTGATGGGTATTTTCAAACTTCTCCACCATGGTGCTCAAGATAGTAGCATTTTGTTTCACAACTATGTGCCTATGCTCCATGATGGTTTTCATAGTTTCCCTATTTTTCCCAATTTCCCCTTCTAGATGCTTAACCTTATTCTTGTTTTCCTTCTTCGTCTTGTTTGTGAGCTCAACATTTCTTTGAAGGAACTTGGCCATCGACCTCTTCTCTTCCACAGTCCACAAAACCCCAACAGTATTTTGGGATACTCCTTTAGCTTCAATCTCATGAATAAGTTGAATAAGGCTAGTATGCAGAACTAGGTTCTTCCTAGGACTTTTTTCTATGTTCCTCAATACTATTATTCAAGGAGAAAAACAAGTAATGAGGAAAGGAGACCCTTACCTTATGTCAAAAATGATTAAGGACGGAAAAATGGTAACCGTAGACTCTGGTAAATCTGTCATCTAGTGTAATGTATTCCATAAGAATTTTGAGCACCTCCCTCCATATCTTATTGAATGTCCCAACATCAAAATAACTATTAGAAATTTTGACCAGCTCTTCCCTTTCCTCATCAGTTTTGGGAAATCTAATAACAGCTTCATCTGAAAAATTTATTTCATGAAAGAAATTCAAACCCTTGAGAGTCCTATGATTTCCCCAATAAGGTTCTCGTCCACCTTAACCTTCCTCCCTAAGAGAATAATTTCACCTTTCTTCCAATTTTTATCAAAATACTCTATTATTTTTGGGTTAGGACCATGGAGCTTTTCAATGAATGGTTGTAGCCCACCCCGCTTAATTTTCCTCCATACCTTCAAATTTTTCCTGTGCTTCTCACAGCTACTCAACTCAACCCTCTTTCTGCTTCCCCCCATTGTTGCAATAACCTTGCTCTTGTTGCTTGTAGAGAAAATGAATGGAAGAGAGAGCCAGCAACAAAACCAAAGCTCCCACAAAACATGTCAGCCCTTACAGCTTGTAGAGATAATTATGGCGACACCATCGTATTGAATGATGTCGTAATACATGGCTTTGTTCTCCTTAATCATCATTAAATGTGGCAGCTTTCCCATGAGTGATATCATAATCTATTGAGTCTCTTACGTCGGCTCCTAGATCATTATAATCCTGCCACATTTGTTGCCCATTTTGTTTGACCCACTCATTAGTAAAATAGTCGGCCACACTACTTTTTTGCCTAAAGACATAGGATATTCTAACGTTATCATATTTGGATAAAATAGATATAGCTTCTTCTATCCAACATTTAATGGTTCATGAGGGGGGGACTTCCCAAGGAGAAAATCAATAATGTTTTTGGAGTCACCCTCAATCCATATATATTTTTTAAGTTAAGTAGATTGAAATGTTGATCATAAAGAAATTTTATTCTTGTGAACTTTCATTAATGTTGATCTTGTAATTTTTGAAGGATGGTATGGATAATGAGGCGTAAGTTTTACTTCCCTTCAATATGATTGATTTTTTTTTGTCTTGCTCACCTCTATTCATACCTATTATCATAGAGGAAATAATGGTGTAGAATTTTTGTCATCTTCAATTTATTTAGAATCTGTTGCTGGTGTAAATCATGGACATCAAGAAAATGCATTCTAATTATTGATGGTATGGTAGTTAAAATTTAATAGTCCAGTCCTAAAATCTATGGAAAAGATGGTGTGGGCTCTAAGATGGAATCCATGAATTGAGAGCACATAAAATGAATTAATTTTTAATATATGTTGCCACTCACTATGCTTGGGATGGTTACCAAGTTAATATTATTGATACACCTAATCATGTTAACTTCATCATTGAAATAGAGTAGATATTGTGTGTGTTAGATGATGCAATCAAGAGTGGGGCAATCATTTGTTTCCAACAAATGAGGTTTCATTGTCATTTGTATGCATTACTTATTAGTTGTAACATGGAGATAAGTTTCTTTACAAGATAAGATGTAACTCAAATTATTTTTATGAGCATTGTAAATCATCAATCAATTGATGCATATTCCTTGAGTTATGCTAATCAAGTAATCTATCTTCTTACTACCAATGCTTCAGAAATTGTATTTCAAGACATTCAAAAAATTTCTCAATATCTTGAAGATAAGTTTATCAATGTTTCCAATGGATCTTCAAATAGTTATGCTTGGAATTTTGGGGCCATCTTTTCTATTCTTGATGAGGCCTTCAAAGACTCGTCTAAGATATTAAATGGATAAAATGTAACAAGATCAAATTGGAGGCTATTGGAACCTAGGGATGGAGGAATTTCCATCATCTCAAGTCAGCGTCTCACTTTGAGATGATGCTTTGCATGAGAAGCATTTTTTTCTTTAATTTCATTATTTTCCTTGTTTTGATGATAGATTTGAAAATACATATATT
The DNA here is from genome assembly GCA_007258455.2 of Sequoia sempervirens. NCBI lineage: Eukaryota > Viridiplantae > Streptophyta > Pinopsida > Cupressales > Cupressaceae > Sequoia > Sequoia sempervirens. The sequence continues at coordinate 9,638 of VDFB02215872.1, forward strand.
GTAGTAAATTTTTTTTTGAGACAGGTAAGGGGTTTGTTGAAGAGCTTGGCATGGGTTGTTTCCTAGAGAGTTCATGAGACTGTGACAAAGGATTACACCTTTATGAGGGTCGAGGAGACAACTTGGAGGATGGTTCTCTAGTAATTATAATCTAGACCAAGGATTATACCTTTACGAGGGTCGAGGAGGCAACTTGGAGGGTGGCTGTCCAATAACTATAATCTCTAATTCAAAAGTTTCATGTGAGGAAGAACTTGAGAATTCAGCTTGGAGCTTCACCTTTATGAGGGTTATGAGGCAACTTGGAGGAGTTCCACCTTATTCAAGACATCCATCAGTCAACTTGTGTGTGGCATCTCTTCTTCAAGGGTTTTCACATCAAGGTAATATTATCATTTTTCATTTATTAATTTCAATCAATTATTAGTTTTTTGGTCTCTTCTTGACCTAGGATACCTCTTGATCATCATCAATTACTATTTTTGGAGGTAGAATTACCAACATGGGGTTTTACTTAAACAAGCCCCTATACAAAACAACTTTTTTCACAATTTTCATGTGTGCAAGTCTGATTTGAAGATTTCAACAAATGAAAGTTTGAGAAAACATAATGTAGACTATGACATTCAACTCATAATTTTTAGATAAAAGAAAAAAGGAGCCCAATTGAGGGTGATTTATGCCCTTTTCAAGGAGGATAAATCTCAAATTTGTATTATAGGTTCCTCTATATGTCTCAATCTCATATCTAAATCTATTTTTTTACTTTCTATTTTCATTTGTGTGATAAATTATATTTTTACATCTACAGTTGCATGCCAAATAGGTTTTTCAGCACACATCAAATTTATCCCCAACATAACAATCAAAAATAACATAAACCCTAGGACATTGGATCTCTCTCATTGTAGAAATTCAATCATAAAACCCTAGTTTGAATTTAAGTTTAATGTTGAGTCAAGTGAAAAGGAGATAATCCTAGTTAATCTAATTATATGTAGGATCATTTTTCCTATTCAACATTTTGGTGAACCTCATTTATCCTACACTTGCAATTTTTCTCATTTTCATTA
>VDFB02215873.1:0-24636 GCA_007258455.2 Sequoia sempervirens
TAAAATAGAGATATTTTGATTTGAGTAATTGAATAAATTCTCAATTATTTTATTTTTTAGTATTGTCTAGTGAGTCTTATCATATTTTAGGTCTTGGTCGGTCACTTTTTTTGTAGTCTAGATCAAATCAAGTTAGAAATGGAATCAAGAAGTGGGGACATCTTATAAGTATGATATCAATATTTTCCTTGGCATATCTCTCACAAGTAATGCCCAATTTATTACTAATATTGTAAATTAGATGTCACAACAACTACAATGGTTTAAGATTAAGTCAATTGAGTATGACATGCAACATAAGAAGACAAAGAATAAATTCATTAAAAAAGAAAAACCTATTATAGGTTATGTGACATGTGAAATAAATGGCTTAGGCTAATCATTGAAGATATTGTGGACATCAAGAAATGAGGGAGGAACATAAAGAGTAATCAATATCACTATGCACATAGATGAGTCATATGGAATGACCACTAGAAAGACAAAGCAATGAAGAATGAGAAAACATCACTCTAGGCGATACATCATGATAGAATATGGAGAATGTTGCATCTAAGAATGCTAGATTGTTCACACTAGGCTAGGTGTTCATGTCATTTCACTAGGCCAGTAATATTCTTATTTACATTTATTTAACCACTCTATTTTCTTAAGCACACTTAGGTAGTTGTGTCATTCAAACATATGCATATGTCTTATACACTTGATTGACACTCAAATAGTTTAGTTTCAGTTATATCCTATATATTATCTTAATTTTGTTTTATTTATCTTTCACCTATCATGTTAAATAAGATTTAGTTAACTAACACCTAATATTCTAGTTCAACAATAGTTAGGTTCCACCTATCATGCTAAATTAAATTTAGTTAACTTCCATTCTTCATGCATTGAATAGCTTCACCTTTACTCTAGATAAGAATGGGCTAATTTTTGCTATGTAATTGATGCACTCATTGTAATTAATCATTCATTCAATTAATGAAATTGGATTTGTCTATTATTTCTCCATATTCTTATTATCTTGTATAATAGATCTAGGTACAAGGATATGCCACTTTACTATCTAGGTTTTCCTTTTTTGTCTTATTTTCCTTTTGATTTTTCCTATTTAGACACCCATCAAATTATATCTAGTTCTACCTTTTCCTTTTTCCTATTTGGACACCCATAAATTTGATAGTTTCAAGAGTTTACATTTTCCCTAATCCACATAACAATCCATTATCACATTGTGACAATCATAATAGTGCAGCCCAAAATGAATGGGATAGAAGGGGTGTGAAACAAGGCATCCCCTAGTGTTCACCCACCCACTCCAACATGTTTGTGCAATTGTTTTAGCCCCACAATGCACCAAACAAAAATTATGCATGCTTGAAACTTTTATTGAAAACAACTGGTGCTTTTTTAAACTTTTGAAACATTATCGCCATGATCAAATAGCTTGGAGATTTAAAAACTAAGAGGTTATTGTGGAGATACCCTATATAAACCTACAAGTTTAGACAAAACATTTTTAGATGCCACGGATTCTGAGAAACAATATGTCATAGTTTGATAATTTTTTCACACTTAGGGCTCTTAAGAGATTGTTTCAAAATAGTGTAGCCTGAAATAATCGAGACAACTACGGTGTGAAACAGAACATTTCGTAGCATTCACTTGTGTACCCAAATGTGTTGGCATTGTATTTTTGGCCCTATGATGAATGAAACAAAAATTATGTTTGCCTACAACTTTTCAATGAGCTCAACCTATATTTTTTTCAACTTCTCAAACATTGTTGCCATGGTCAGAAGGCTTGGAGATTTAAAAATAGAGACATGTTATTGTGGAGAGACCCTATGTGCACAATAGGTTCATATGGAACATTTGTAAGCGCCACAAATTCCAAGAAACAAATCATCATAGCTTAGTAGTTTTTCACACTTAACACTCTTAAGCGATTATGTTGGAATAGTGTAACTTGGAATGATCAAGATAGTTGGGGTGCTACCTAGCATTTACTTGTGCACTCAAATGTGTTGGCACTATTTGTTTGGCCCCACGATGTACAGAACACCAATTATTCTAGCCTACAAGTTTTTTTTGAATGCAAATGACATTTTTTGTAACTTCTAAAACATTTTCACCATGATCAAATAGCTTGAAATTTTTAAAAATAGAGAGATTATTGTGGAGGGACCCTACATGCACCTATAAATTCATATAGAACGATTGTAGGTGCCACGAATCCTGATAAATAGCTCATCATAGTTCAACAATTTTGCACACTTAGAGCTCTTAAGAAATTATGTAGGAATAGTGTAGCCCATAATGATCAAAATAGTTGGGGTGCAAAACAAGACCTTGGCTAGCATTCACCTATACACTTGGACATGTTGGTGTTGTCTATTTAGCCCCATGATACACAAAATGAGTATTATGCTTCCTACAAATTTTCGCTAAATACAACTAACTTTTTTGCAATATTTGAAACATTGTTACCATGGTCGAATGGATTGGAGAATTAAAAAATTGAGAGAGGTTATTGTGGAGGGACCCTACATGCACCTATAGGTTCAAATGGAATATTTTTAGCTGCCATGGATTCCAAGAAACAACCTATCCTAGTTCAAAAGTTTTTTGCACATAGGGTTTTGAAGAGATTGTGTTGAAATAGTGTAGGTCGAAACAATTGGGATAGCTAGGGTGCTAAACATGACATTTCCTACTATTCACCTTCTCATCTAGATGTGTTGCACTATTTGTTTGGACCCATGATGCATGAAATGAAAATTATGCTCTAATCCAAATACCCTAAATTGTAGGCTCTAAACCTTAACCCCTAGGCCCTAAACCATAAACCATAAACCTTAAAATCTAACACTAATAATTTTTAACACCAAAACCTTTAAAGTTAAATGTAATCCCTAAACCCTCAATGTGCAACTCTCCATCACAAACCCTAAGCCATAATTTGAATACCCTAAATTGTGGGCTCTAAACTCTAAACCCTAAACCCTAGAACCTAACATTAATAATCTTTAACACTAAAACCTTTAAAGTTTAATTTAATCCCTAAACCCTTAATGTTCGACCCTCCATAATAAAATCTAAACCAAATACCCTTAACTATAAACCCTAAACCCTAGGCCCTAAAACCTAAACACTAAACCTTAAACCCTAAAACCTAACATTAATAATATTTCACACTAAGACCTTAAAAATTAAATTTAATCCCTAAACCCTCAAAGATCGAACCCTTCATCATAAACCCTAAACCTTTAATATCAAGCCCTAAACTCTAAACTCTAAACTCTATATGATAAATAGGGAGAGAGGGAGAGAGAGGGAGAGGGAGAGGGGAGCAGGAGGCAGAGGGAGGGAGGCAGAGAGGAGAGGGAGAGAGATGGCAGGAGGTAGAGATGGTGGATGTATAGGTGGAGAGGTAGGTGGTAGAAAGGAGGGAGGTAGAGAGCTGAGAGAGGGTGGGGGGTAGAGAGGAGGGGGCAGAGAGGGAGGGAGGCAGAGAAGCCAGGAGGGCAGGAGGTATAGAGATGGTGCCCAGAGGCAGAAAGACGGGGTGGGGCAGGAGAGGCAAGAGAGGGCAGGAGGCAGAGAGGAGAAAGGGAGGCAGATAGGGAGGATGCAGAGCTGTGTGTGTGCAAGAGAGGGGCAGGGAGGCAGAGAGCAGGTAGAGAGGTGAGAGAGGAGAGGGAGGTAGAGAGGTGAGAGAGAGGGGAGGGAGGGAGTTAGAGAGGTGAGAGAGAGAGGGGGTAGGTGATAGAGAGGCAAGGGAGCTAGAGAGAAGGGGTAGGGAGCTAGAGAGGTGAGAGGGGGAGGGTATGAGGTAAAGAGGGGAGGAAGATAAAAAGGTGAGAGAGAGAGAGAGGATAGGAGGTAAAGAAGGGAGGGAGGTAGATAGGTGAGAGAGAAAGGGAGGGCAGGAGGTAGAGAGAGAGGGGGAATGGAGGTAGAGAGGTGAGAGAGAGTGAAGGTAGGAGGTAGAGAGGGGAAGGAGGTAGAGAGATAGAGAGACAAGGTAGGAGGTAGAGATGAGAGAGAGAGAAAGTGAGGGAGTCATTTTTCCTTCAAAATAACATGAGCACATTATAATGTGCTAGTGGTATAACATGCTCTTGTTATCGAAAGCTTGTACAAAAATAATGTGCATGCTTGCATTACTTTCTACCTTGGTAATTTCCAACCCGTGGGGTTGGATTTTCCTTGGGCTTCCAACCCAAAGGATTGGACTAACATTTCAATTTCCAAAAACATGTTTTTTGTAAACCACAAAAAACATTGACACAATCTCAAAGGTGCTCCCCATCAGGTTTGAATGTGTTTCAATGTCAGGTCAAAAAAGTGAAATATAACATTGAGCTCTTTCTTAGTTTTCTAACCATATAATTTTTTTCATGTTTCAAATATTTTAGAGTTTTGATCTTTAATTTCTATTGCTAGTGTCTCCATTTTTTGTCAAAAACCTATATATGGTATTTTTGGTATCATTTTTTACCCATTTGATGAATTTTGAAACAAATTACATTTTTACAAACTAGACTCTATTCTTTGCATATTAAAAAAAAATGATTCTTGAACAGTTTCCAAAAAAATTGAAGGGGGAGGATGCTCAATTTTCTATTTTTCAAGGTGTGTCCACTTTGAAAATTAGTAAAAAATCATATATTCATTAAAAAAATAGCAAAAACATCGATCATAAATTGCATGGTGTTAGGTAATTTCTCACTAAAGCAATTTTTTAAATACTGAAAAAATAAACATTTTAGAGGGAGCACACCAAAACTTATGTTATGATTTTTTACAGAAACAAGAGCTTTTGTGTGCTCCCTCTTTTTAACCCCTTAATCTCCACTATTTTCAAAACAAATTAATATTATAGAAAGTAGATTCAAAGCACTACAACTCTTGTTCTTAATGCGCATCTTCAAATTTTGAGCGTAATTATCTTCAATTTTTCATCCAAGATCAATCTTTCCTAATTTCAAGGGAAAAAGTGGCCACTTAAGACCCCCTTTTGGTCCCCCATCTCCCTTAACATACTCATTGATAGACTATCTAAGGAAATAGTGCCTAGAAAGGGTTGCATACCTATTTATACAATTTACATGAAATTAAAAAATAAGACCAAAACTAAATACTTCTATACCTTGATTCTATATACGAACATGTAGGTAATGTGGGTAAATGAAAGAGGTTATCAAGCTTAGGGTTTCATGTGTGGTCGATATGTCCATTCAAATGAAAACGTTTTGACTCTTAACAATTTAATAATTTTTCAGCTTCAATTACAAATTGAATCTTGACATTAAACTAAAATTTGATACTCAAAAGTGTTGGAGCTAAAATTAGCTCACCCCCCATAATTGCAAAACAAAAGATAACCTTTTGCAAGAGAGTATAACAAGATAATAGCTTGCTTGATATGATATATTACAAATGTACCAGAGCCCTAAATAGACAATTTGAGGGATAGTATTAGACTAGATCTTAACATGTCTTAAACTTGTACAATAAGACAACTACCTCAACAATTATTAAATGACCTAGAACACAAGTATTAAATGTCATGATAAGATAAGATCACATGACACCTAAGACTTCTAGAAGAATTCCTAGGACCTAAGTAAACTTAAAATGTGAATAGGTCCTACTAGTGAACTAGTTATGTAAAATACCATATTCACACCAACAAAAAGATTTTTGGAGCAACTCAAGAATCATAGTAAAACAACAAAAGGGTATCAACACAAAGTTGTCACACTTTTGGTCAACTTATCAACACAAGTGAATTTAAGTAGTTTTAACTAAAAAATAATTTTGGTCAAACATATGATCTTGTAAGATTCATTCGAGCTAAGTTATATACGTCCACAACTTTTCCAACTAAAATTGTTGGCTTAATGCATATTTAGTACCACTTTGAGTCCAATTTACCAAGAAAATAAAATTATTTGAAAAACTTGATGTCTCAACAACTCTTACTCTTGTAAAAATCATTTTCTTTTAAATATCAAAATATCCTTTTGTAAATCTATACATTTAGTTTTCAAAAATGTATATATTTTAATAGTTTAATCATTATTTATATTTTCCTTTTTATTTTTACTAAATATCGATTATCAACACAAAACATTAGGTTGATTACCATGTCAACAAAAAATAGTAAAACTTATTAAAAAAAATTGAAAAAAATATGATGCCCTAGACACAAGAATCTATATTAAGACGGTATAATTTTTTTTCTATTTTAGATAAATAATTAATATAAAAGTTGACATCGACTGGAAATAACTAAGTTTTAATATGCACACATTTTAATGTTTATTTAAAAATATATATTTATCAAAATTGGAAAAAAAAAATCTATGCCTTAAAGTTTCAAGTTATAAATACACAAAAAAATTGAAGGAAAAATAATAAAATTTAATTTTTTAATTTTTTCAAAAAAATACAAATATTAAATATACTAAAAAATAAATATTTTATTAGTTTACATCATTTCAAGATTCAAAACATATATATATCAGGTTTTAGTGATTCAATTTTAAAAGTTGGATCAGTGTTGGTCGTTTCATTTATAAAAGTGTGACACAGCTTTGTACTTTAACCAAAAAAAAAAGATTAATTATCCTAATGCCAAGGAACATTGGGAAACTCTCGATATGGAACAACCCTAGAATCTTATTAAAGCAACAGGAGATAGAGACATGTTCAAGAACTAAAATGAAGTGAATAGATCAAAACAACACCTTCCCAAGTGACAAAATGTCGAAGAGATAAACCAAAATGCACATTAGCACAAATTTGAATAAAAAATACCTGGGGCTAAATCTGAAAAAATTGAATGGATAGCTTGATAGGGTTCCTCAATACCTTTCCAACACCACAATAATTATGGAAATTAGATATTGTGGCAACAAAAAGTTATGAGCTTGGGAGCCAAAAATTGAGATTTGACTTCAAACAACAAATATTGGCACCAAACACTAAAAACTGGAAAAATAACCTCCTCCATTGTAAAGTACATTGAGCCAATTTTCCAATGATATCTTGTTTTCGAAAATCCAATGTTGTAGTGAAAAGTTATGGTCATTTGAAATTTTTTCCCAATTGGAGCATTTGGAGGCCAAATTTGGGCCTATGGGCCATCGGTTCTTGAGCACCCATATGACCAGCTACTGAGAATATTAAAAAATATTAAATTGGGGGGTAGTGAGCCAAAGGTCGCATCACCCAGGGCTTAGCCTGCTCTGATAAGTGTTCATGACTATGCATAGTTTTAAACCACAACTAGGGGGTTAACAAATGACCAATCGATGATTAAACAAAACAGTCGATTAAATTTAAAATACAATTTTTAATTAATAAACTATAAAAAAACGTACAAATGTGAATGAAAATACAGAACAAGTATGCAAACCGGTGCAAGTGTGACATGGGCACTACAACTATAGAGAATATGTTGATGAAGATTTCAATTATGCCCAACCCCTAGACTACTAACGCCCGCAAACGATGATAGTGTACGATACAACCTTATGGAAAATGGTGACGAACTAAAAGTTTTTGATGCCCTCAAAACAAAGTGCCAATTTTGACGATTTGACAAGTGATCTTTAGGTTTTTGAGCCTTCTGAATGCGATAACAAGGTTTGTTTTGGCCCAAAGTGCTCCAAAAATTTAGCTACCTCATGGATCTAGCAACCTTTATCGTACTTGAAACCCTTGTATACCTAACCCCATATGTTAGATTTTGACGAAACAAAAGACAATTTTGACTCTCATTCCTTGGATTCAAATGTGAGGTCTTTGAAACCCCAAAATGCACGCAACGAATTCTTCAATCCAAAATGTCTCACATCTAAGAAGTCTACAACATTAAAGCTCTAATACCATGTAGGAGCTAAAAATTAGCTAACACCCCAAAATCACTTGCAAAACAAAAAACAACCTTCCACAAGAGAGTATGGCAAGATAATAGCTTGCTTGATATGATATATTACAAATGTACAAGAGTTTTACTTAAATAGACAAGGTGAGGGATAGGATTAGACAAGATCATGGCATGTCTTAATCCTATACAATGAGACAACTACCTCAATAATTATTAAATGACCTAGGACACAAATATTAAATTTCATGATAAGATAAGATAAGATCATATGGCACCTAAGACTTCTACAAGGATTCCTAGGACCTAAGTAAACTGAACATGTGAATAGGACCTACTAGTGAACTAGTTAGGTAAAATATCATATTCACACCAACAAAAATATATTGTATAGATTTTGTTTCTCCCTAAAGTTTTGGGCTAGATTTTGAAATAAGACACAAGCCATATTAACTTTTTATTCTCTCAATTAATAGATGCCCCGATGCACTTCCAATTGGGAATTGTTGTATTTCAATAACTAAGTAAAGACCATTTGTTTTTGATATATTAAGTAGCAATTGTAGGGTGTTGTACCCTTACAACAAAAGGCCCCAATGGCAAAGAGTACAAAGAAGGAAAAAACCAACATCATAGTCCCAAACCAAAATAGAGATAACTCAAGACCCGTTTGTTCTCAATAAGTAAAAAGAATCATTTTCCTATCTTGTATTGACAAAGACCCCATTTACATATCTCAATTTATCTTTTTATCTAGCAAAATTAGTTGACTAAATTAAAAAATTGTGAATTCTCCTTATTACTGATTATATTAAAATATTGAGTGATGGAATTTAATTAACGACCAAGTGAGTCATTACACAAGGGGTGAAATTTCTATTTTTCATTGTCTAGTAAATTAATAAGTTACAATATAAACGTGCAATAAGAAACTTGTAGAACAATCATCACACAATCTTGAAGATAGGAAACTAGAAGAATTTTGCTCTTCCACTTGACTTATGAACATATATAAAACATAGGTGAATATGAACCACAAGACAAAAATGAGAATTCTTATGATCGAAGACTAGGGAGAAACAAATCTTATTCATTTATCTAGCTAGAACGAATATGGGGTACCTAGGAACATGTGAGATCAAGACATTCTTTCTTCCAGTATTGAGTACATTTACATGTGTTAAATCATGAGAGGTGATCACAAAGGATTCAAGTTTTATGATGAATAACAATTTGCCTTCATGCTAACAATTCACTTTGTCTTATATATGTATTGCATGTGGTAATCCTTTGATGTGGCACTAGTCATGGGAGGTAAATCTATAGTATCACCATGTTGCATGATGGTTTGGCACTAAGCCTCGCATACACAAAAGCCCTACGCAAACACTAACACTAGTAGTGTCATTTGAATCAAGCACCAACAGAGGTATTCTCTAAGTTCACGTTGACTTGTTGGAATGGTGGTGCTAAATTGTTGTGCCATGTGATACAATGTAGTGCAATGCAACATAGGGTTGAAGATAGTGAATTGAAGTTGCCAACAAAGTTGGCATTGATCCAAGATAAGCAAATCAAAGTGGGCTTTCTTAAGATGATTGTTGGCACTATTATGGGAATAAGATGGCATGGATATAGAGATGACCAAGAGAGGATCATGATGAACATGTGAAACCAACAAGGATGATGCTAGGTAGAGTAGATGTCGGTATTAAGTCTAGCATATATTGATACCCTATTAACAGGTGTAGGCCCAAGGCATGTCAATTTAGTGGTGCACAAACTGCAAATGGTGGCTAAGAGAATGTCAAACTCCTAGGGTGTTTTGTTATAAAGGTTTTCTAACATTTAGCTTGGTCAGGTCTGTTGTGTACAACACTAAAAGCACTATGCATGATAGAATTACTTTTGTGTGTCCAAATAATGACAAGAATACTACTTTGAAGTATGATCTTGAGTCACACCTACTAGACTCTCAAATCGCTTCATTTGTTTCTTTACAGCTTCAAATAAAAGATATTAAGCCAAGAAATGACCATACAATGAAAGATAGATGTCTTGTGACATGAATAATTATTTCATATATTATAAGCCTATATACATTTCCCTAATAATGTAATTACTCTAAGTTCCCTATATATTCCCTCATACTAGGGAAAAACCTTTATACCTACTAAGTACTGCAATGAAATACTCTATAACTTCATCAAAAAAAATGTTGGAAATATAGCAGTAGCATTAGATGTTATTCCATTACTAGAAGACAAACACTTAGCTTGCGTGAACACAAACATTAATATAACATTGTGTATAACGTTAAAGAAATTTAAGAATTATTGGAGAATAATTGTGAACATTAACAATTACTATATCAAAATCCTACAACTACAGATAATTTTCCATCACAAGTTAAATTTAGGGGAAGCCTACTAAGCAAAGTATACATTTCTCACAAACGGGTAAATAAATGTGTTTCAAATGCTCAGTCTTGTCAAAAGATTTCAATAGAAACAAAGATTGATGCAAATATTGACAAGATTGTACATTCTCCATCTTGAGCTAGTTTTAAATTAAATTGTTTGAATCCATATGAATCCATATCCACCATTCCTCGTCACCAAGCAAATAAATCTATAAATCTATTGATTGGTTGCTGTATTAATCTTATAAAATAACAGCTTTTGTTCTGTTCATGAAGACAATTTTACAAGATCCACGCTGTTGCAGTTCCCAAGCGAACTAGATTAATATCCAGATGTCAAATGGAAAGGTAGATTGAAGATTGACAGTTCTACTGTATAATGCTTGCTTTTGGTTTCATTATTCTCATAAACAAATAATCCAATTTAAGTTTCTGGAATGCACCAATTGAATTGCAGTCTCATTTCAAAATTTTGAGGCCATAAACAATAACTCTTATTTATATCATCCTACCAACCAAACCATCCACCGCCACCTCTGGAATTCTCTTGGGTTACTCCAATTTCAGAGTCATTTTCACTATTATCTGAGTCCTCTCTGTTCTTTTCGGGACTTAAAATTAGTCTGTCAGCATTTTCACGAGCCCACTTTGTAAATTCATATGTAGATACCAACTCTCTTAAAGCTTTTTTTGTGGAAGATTTGGTAAAAATTTCCCATTCTTCCTTGGAAAAATGTTTCCTTTCAGGTGTCTTATGAAATGTAGAATAAAAGTCCTGCTCGTCAATTGTAGGAATTGACGGGGTGTTTGTAGGAGAAACTGATGATGTCCCTGTAGCTAATAAAAAGATTAATTACACCAAAACCTATCCCATATCTTAACTGTTTATGAAGCATAGGCAAGCAGATATATGGAGAATCATAATTTTAATCAAACAACAATCTAAGATATTGTGCTTACAAAAATATAAATTGCTTCTACAAATAAAAACAGCATAAGGAGAAAAGATTATGCACCTGACATGTATAAACTAGGAGATGGAGTTTTCTTTGATGCAACCAATGGTGATCCTACATTACATAGGATTAATCAAAAGCAGATCAAATTAATGAGCTGTGTGCTGCAAACACAAGATCTTGAAAACAATATGCAGAGTTATGTTGCCCGATAAGGCTAACAGGCCATGAAAAAAGTTTCAAATACATGGGCTGCTTCAGAAGCGAACCATTCCTGAACATGCAAAACACCAAGATACAATAAAAATAAACATTAATTCATTTTTCAAAAGTAGATATTTATTAAAACAGACACATATATGTGCAGCCATGTGTTGTGAATGTGTGCATTCATGCAATTATGTTGTTTGTGGTTTCATTTTGGTTAGTGTTAGATCCACAATCCAATGAACTGATTCCTCGGGCTAGGAAAGGCCTAAAACGTTTGCTTCTCATGAGAAATGTCCACTTAACAACCTAGCCTCATGTAATGTTCCCTTCTCCTAAGCAGTTGACAGATGCAGTGGTTAGTCTACCAATGGGTCCTCGTATGCTAACATGGTGTTTAGGGGACCCCTTTGAGGATGATCTTTGGTCCTTCAGAAGGCCCTTTGGTGTTTATTTCATTACTCTTCAGCTCAATGTCTCAACTTATTTGTGGCGTGCCTTCTGGAGGCCATTCTGGAGGTTTTTCCCCACACTTACTATTTATAGTAAGTCATGGTATAGTCAGTTGTCATCACGCCTATATCTGGAAAAAATTGATGGTTTACTCCCATGAGTTGGCGTTGGTGTTATTTGGGGAGCTAACGGTTTAATTTATATTATTAAAGTTAAGTTTAACTTTAATAATATTATTTATTATTGATGACTTTATAATATGGCGTTATAAGGTGTTTAAAGGGTGATATAGGCATTTAAATAAAGTATTATATTTTAATGTCAACTTTATGAAATGTCATCAAAAGCAAATGTATTCAAATGCCAACAAAAGAAAATAATAATTAAAAAGGTTATTTGGCCAAGTGGGACGTGGAGATTTGGAGTAGATATAAAAAGAAAACTTAATGCTTTTTCTTCATTTATTGTTATTTGCTAAGTTACCGGTTCGGTTTTGGGTTTGGGTTCGGGTTCGAAAACCCGGTTCGCCGGTTCGGGAAATTTTTCTTTTGGGGTTGGGTTCGTTTTGGGTTCGGTAATACAAAAACATATAAAAATCAGAAATATATACATATTTGCAGCAGTAATTAAGTTCAGAATACACCACCATATTAATAGTCAAATAACATGGCAAAAATACACCACCACTTTATATTAGTAGTTCACGTGCATTTGTTATCAAGAAGCATAGTGTTTAACAGTTTAGATAGAGACAAAATTTGTTGGACATTTTTTAAGGACTTTTTGGAAGAAAGAAAACATTAAGTTATAATTCAGCTCAACCTACCATCCACAAATTGATAGTCAAACATAAGTTATGAATAGAAGCATTGGAAACCTATTGACATGTCTTGTAGAAGAGAAACCAAGCAACTGGGATTTAGTCCTACGCAAGCTAAATTTGCCTAAAACAATTCAATTAATAAGAGCATTGAAATGAGACCCTTCCAAATTGTGTCTGGGCATATTCCAAGGGGAGTGACTGAGTTGTGAGACATGGTTGATGTGAACATGTGTAGTGTAGAAGAGTTTGTAGGATACATTAAAGAAGTATATGAACAACTCAAGTAAAGTACCACCAAATTCAAGCAATATGCTGATTTGAAGATAAGGGAAGTAAAATTTTAGGTGGGTGACTTGGTTCTACTTCTCATGTATTGGAGGAAGGAGAGATTTCGAGAAGGACCTACAATTAACTAAAATGGAAGAAGATTAGATCATATAAGATGTTGAAACAATTTTCATTAAATGCATATGAGATGAGTTACTATCTTTAATGACTAATGTAGTAAACTTGTTCCCTTTCTATGAGAGTCAACCAAATGAAGTTGATGTTGGTTCATATGTGAAAAACAGAAGATGGCCTCAATTATCAACTCCAAAGTCATTAGAGGACAAAAGATAAAGATTACCAAAAGTAACTAGAATATCTAGTCAAGTGGAAGGGAAAAGCAACTAAAAATACTACATGGATGAATCCATTAAAGATTAGTTGTCAGTTGAACTCATTCCAAATTCATGAGCTGGAACTCATCTTTTTCTACCTAGGTTGTTCAAAACAGAAGCATCCTTGGTTTTTTAGTGATCTGCATCACCAAAAAAGAGTCAAAAAAATATTAAAAAAATGTAAAATCGCGTGAAAAAGTGTGCCTGGGTGTGAAATTCTGCCTAGGTTCGAACCGGGCGTGAAAAAGTGTGCCTAGGTGTGAAATTCTGCCTGGGTTTGAACCGGGTTCGTGTCTGGACCCACAGTCAGGGGTCCGAACCCTGGCCGAACCCACAGAGGGATTTTCGAACCCTCAGCGAATTTGGGCGGACCGGACCCGAATTCCAAACCCGAATCAAACTCGAACCGGACCCAGGGCCTGTAGGGGCAAACCCGGTAACTTAGGTTATTTGCACAATTTGTGAGAAGAACTGAGCAAGGGTTTGCTGGTTGAAAGCTGTAGCTTTTTTGAGGATGAAATCCCTCAGTGTGAAAGATCACCCAAGGGCACTTAATTGGATAATCTCATTCAGGGGTTATCATTGAGCTTCATTGGATTCAAAATATCAATCATTTCAGACATACAAAGGAGAATATAGCAGATCAGGAGGTTTATTGCTGTTTGTTATTGTTGGTTCATCCAAAACAAGCTGGCACGTGTGGTTTCCAAGCAGTCCATACAACTTCTTGCTGGGTGTGTGGATTTCTAGGGTCAAACGCCTAGGGTTTTGACTTGCAACCACCTCTATTGTTGGCGTCTAGGACAGATTGAAGGTTGTGCAGCAGTTTTGAGGTGGGATTTGGAGGTACTTGTGAATGGCGTCCAAATCTACGCAATTCCAGTTTGCTGGTCAAGCAATATTCAGACCTGCAATACTGCATTTTGTAATTCAGGTATGATTCCAACATATTATCTTAAGCGATAAATAAATCTGGGTTATTTATTTCATGCATTTGCTTGGTGTTTGTTTATTTTACAAATATTTGTATTTCCTGCATTACCTGGCAGAATACCAAACAATCAGAAAGCTTTAAAAAACAAAAAAGAAAACTTAGAACGGGGAGGTGGGGGGGGATATTATACCTCAAAAAAAAAATCTAAGCATTTACATGCCGTTCCTATTGGATGAAAGGATGAACCACTATTTAACACATATGTCAACTTGACATGCAAGTGTTATGCAAAGACAGTCATATATAAAAGGAAAAGTCTAGTGCTATGACTTAATCAACAACTGCTGGGTCCAGTAATCTCCCTTCTGCGCCATTATTTCCTGCTGCAGGTGTGAGTGGTGGAGCAACTGCCTGATTGAGGAGGAAACTTATTCAAACCAATTCAATTCCATGGTTTTAAAAAGTGTGATACCAAAAACCTCACTCATCCATCCATAGTCATTGTTTCCAGATAGTATTTATGAATGTGACAACCTCTAGATTCTAATGATGGTCAAAGTATGGACAAATGTACCTTGCATATGTGAGACTGAAGATGGAGTAGCCAAAGATGGACCTGCACAAGGAATGTAAAATTAGGCAGATGCAGATTCGTAGAGGTACACGTAAGATACTAACCTGATGCTATAATGAACATCACCTATATATCTTAAAGGTTAGTTAGATTTTAATATTTATCAATTCTAGAAAAGTAGGCAGAAAATAAGGCTAAAATGATGAACTTCATACTGGCTTTGTGTGGACTATATGGGCTCCACTTCAAAGGTGCTCCATGAGATCTTGAAACTTCTGCACCCTTTGTTGGAGTTCTAATCAAGAACTGAGCACGAGAATTTTTCTGACTTGAATTTTTAGCCCATTTTAAACTGTGTTGCTTTTTTCTTAATGATATGGCCCTGCAATGTGAAGAAAAAATGTCATGTCATTATATTTTTAAAAATTTGATTGAAACAGATTTTAGTTTTTTCTTTTTCTAATATTTGGTGTGGCACAACACACCCCAGTTTATTTTGAACCAATGACCCACATTTTTGAGCTTCAACTCCTTTGAATTCTAAGAATTTATTCTTAATTTGTGATTTCCAGGTTTCTTGTGGTTTTGTTTTAAGTTCAAGTTTCATTAATTTTTTTTGGTGTCTAAGCTTATTACCCTCATTGTCTAGTGTCTCATGCTCAAATTCTTGGTTCCAGTTTATCTTCCAATACCTAATTTTAAGTTGTAATCATTTTTTTATCAGTTTTCTACTTTCTGAGCTCATCCAAACCCAAAAGGGGTTATTCTACATTTAATTCTTTTGGAAGGTCCATCAAGGTGTTTATCCTTTAAACATTTTATTTTTATTACCCCACTTTATTGGACTTCATTGTTTTTTATAATATGCTGGTTCCAGTTTCACTGTTTTCAATTTATTTATGTATTTCCTAGATCCAAAACCCTATTTAAACCATTTTAATACTTTGCTATGTCCAAATGTTTTGAGGATTGTTTAAGTCTTTTGCATTTCCAGAACCAAAACTATTTTTAAACTAGTTTAACCCAAAAGTCTAGGAAACGCAAATCCCAAGTGAGTCTCAAATGGATTTTGATTATTTTCACATTCATTGGCTTTCGGAGAGAGCAAAAGAAATTTAAAAAGCTTTTCATTCTTCATATTTTGGATTCCCTGGGTTACCAAACTTGGTTTAATCTATTTCATTTCCATTCTTCATCTAATTCGACTTCATTGATAGGAAGTCTCTTGTTTTCCTCATCAAGTGAAATTGAAACAATTATTATTTGAGTGCTTTCTCCAGTTTAAATGCATGTTTTGTAGAGGCTAGTCTGTCAATGTAGTGCAATCAATGAATATCATGTTTTGAAATGTTTTTTAAGCCGATTAAAATTTGTTTTGCCTCAGGTCCCTTTCAGAGGACTTAGAAGTATTCCGTTAACCAAGTTTGACTCCTGAAACTTAAACTCACCAAGTATTTAAAACTGATTTATAAAATTTTTGAATCCGGTGTTTTCGGTGTCTCAAAAAGTACATTCCTCTAGTCCCTTGATCTCTCAATTTTATCAAATCAAACTAAGTGTTTTAAAAGTTATTGGATTTTGTTTTAGCCAAATTATGTTATATGACACTAATGTGACAATTCACCTTTTGCAGATGTAACTAGCTGGCAACAAATGGTAGAGTTTAAAGCCCAGATTTTGAAGAAACATCAAGCTTAGTTTTTCAAAGCTCATCAAGTCCACAGGATGAACAGAAGAAAAGGAAAGCTCACTGTTGTGACGTTTTTCACACATCGCCCCATTGCAAATGGGGACCCCCCCATAATTTTGGCTTTGCTTTTGGTTTGCTTTTCGTTTGTTTTGTCGCTGTCTCTCTTTTCTGCTGTCTATCTTTCGAGGGACGTTCCCGTCTTTGAGCTTAAACAAGTGAAATTTGGCCAAGTCTGAAATTAGGGTTTCATTTTTCCTGGTCAGTTTGAGGTCGAGTAAAGTGAGTAAATTGAAAACAGAGACTAACATTGTTGTCAGTGTGCTTCCAGCAGGCTTCCAGCAAATTTTCATCAAATTCTGAGGTACTTACTATTTTTAGTAAGTGTGAAATTACAGGGAGTTTGTCAGCGTTTTTGAAATTCCGACAGTCACACGGCATTCAGAGCACATCAGCCGCCGTGATGCAAAATTGAGCTAAAAACTGCTGTACCATCGGGACGCTTCCCCTCAGGTAATATGACCCGCTGAAACGGGACGCCCCGGACGGGGACGTACTTGGCGCCCCTCGCCGGGGCCCCGCCTACACCGCCACTCAGCACCACGGAGAGACGGAGATCGGGAGACGCCTCCAAGTCTCCAAGTCTCCTTGGGAGACGCCCAGGAGTTTCCTGGGAGACTAGGAGACGCCCAGGAGTTTCTTGGGAGACGCCCAGGAGTTTCCTGGGAGACTAGGAGATGTGTTCCATGAAGGTTTGTCTGGCTTTGATGGTCTTAATTTGGGTTTTATTGTTAATGCAAAATGATGTACACCATGAAGGTTTGTGTGGGTTTGAAGGTCTTAATTTGGGCCCTGGGACCCTGCGAGGGGCGCTGCCCCTCGACCCCGCTGGGGGCGTTGCCCCCAGACCCCCGCAAGGGGCACTACCCCTTGACCCCACTAAGGGCACTAACCCTCAAACCCATTAGGGGCATTGCCCACAAACTCCCATTGAATTCATTTGAGTTTCTAGGTACTCTCCACTAGTTACCTTCAATTTTACAAAAACAATTTCATTTGTCAAATTTTATTTAGCAATTAGCATTCAAGATATCTTCGTATTTAGATTTAGTATTTCAAATTTTGCTATGCTATAATTTTACTAATTAGTAATTTGAGTAATTTCCTATAGTTTCATTTGAAATGTAATTCTTATATTGTTATACTGTTATACATCCTTTCAAAACTAGTTTTTCAAGTACTATAAGTATATTTATAACTATATCAGCACCACCACCCCACCACCTCGCCGCCGCCGTCCCCCCGCCGTCTCCAAACTTAGGCCCCCTTGCCTCCAAACGGCTTCGCTCCCCCGCTTTCCTCATTCCCGTGCCCGGAACACCGGCGAAAACAGACAACTTTCTATTTTAGCAAATTCGACAAATTTCGAGCTTAAACGTAAGAATTTTTCAACGCGATGTCTACATATTCCTTCCGGTTTTGACTCGCATCGCGATAACATGCAAAGTGAGATCACAACTTAATCTGGCCTCGGTGGCTATTTTAGGTTTTAGCGTCGGTTTCTTTTGCATGTCTGATGATTCCCCGTGGTTTTTCGAGCTTCGATGGTGTGACATGCAAACGGATAACCACTCAAGCAGGAACTTACTATTTTAACAAGATCCCTGGCACTTCCCAAAGACTTCAAAATCACGAAACCGACCGCAATGCAAAGAAAAACGAGGATAAACAGAGATCATTTGATATGCATGCAGAGTAAATTAGGGTTTCTAGCTTCGGGACCCAAAAAGAAGGGTAAAAAGTCAGAATTTTCGAAAACCGGTGTAAACCACCGCGATCAATGTCCTTCAGGCTATATGCTAGTAAAATTTCAAGTCAAACGGAGCACTTACTATTTATAGTAAGTCAATTTGGAAACTGGCTAAAAATAGCAAGTCAGGTGCATGCGCCGACGTCAGCAATAAGGTCACGTGGTGAGGAACACGCCATTCAAATTTCAAGTTAATCTGAGTCATGGAGGTATCGGCAAGCGCTTACTATTTATAGCAAATCACCTTCGTGAATGGGCTAAAAAATAGCAGGGTGATTCAAAAAATGGCGCGGTCGCATTTAACTACGAGTCATGAAGATGCAAAGCAGTAAATTTCAAGTCAGTTCGAGCTTCCGTAAAATGCAAAATCACAGTGGCTTACTATAAAATAGCAGTGGCATGGATAATGGGCAAAGACGAAAAAAATGTCTAAGTCTGAAGTTTATCCTCCACCACAGGTGAAATGCGCCCAACTTGCCTTCAAGGCGTTTGAAAAATTTCTAACATGTTTTCGTCCTCCTGCCACCTCCAAATGCGCCCACCCTCAAGGAGAAAGTTTAAAAAAATTTCTAAGTGTTGGGTTTCATCCTACTCAGGGGGTAAAATGCGCCCATCTTGAGAGAAAGTCAAACAGGTCAATGCTTTTCATCCTGTAGCTAGGCCAAAATGTGCCCAAGGGAGGTTGATAGCATGGAAAATTTTTAAGTTACAAACTTCATCCTCCACCATGGCTAAAATGCGCCCAAAGTGCAAGAAAGTCAAAAGGTCAACATCTTTTATCCCTCTCCCTATGCAAAATGCGCCCAAATCAGGGCATGTAAAGACAAAAGGTTAAGGCGTTGGAAAAGATTCCATCTTCTAGCAAGCTGAAATGCGCCTAAAGGGAGTAAGTCAACATGGTCAACAGTTTTCATCCTCCTTGCATGCCTAAATGCGCCCAAAACAAGCCATGTCAAGACAAAACAAGGGAGTTGAAAGGTCACTCCAAGGCGTGGTTATAAGTTTATCCTCCTCCCCCTCTCAAATGCGCCTAAAATAAAAGCAAGTCAACAAGTCAACAATTCTTATCCCTCACCTATGTGGAAATGCGCCCAAGTTGAAGGTGGTAAAGGTAAATGCAAAATGGTAAACAAGATAAAAGGTGTTGAAAATATTTTCCTAAGGCGTGGTAAAGTGAATATCCCTCTTCAAGTGCTATATGCGCCTAGGGTGGTAAGAGTGAGAAAAAATTTTCTAAGGCATGTAAGGTGAAACAAATGCTAGGCGTGATTTTAAATTCTCTTCAAGTATGCTATGCGCCTGGGATAATGGAAATAACATTTCTAAGTGAGTTGTCGAAATAAATTTTCCCTCGCAGACAATGTGAACGAAGTTGAATAAAATTTTCTAGGGGAAAATTTTTCAAAAGAAATGCTAAGTGATTCAAAATTTTCTAAGGCACAAATATTTTCTCCTTAGGAAAACGCCTAAGTCTGGTGAAGTGATGAATCTTCCTAAAGTCAGAGTGAAGTTGCCAGTGGTGAAGTCAGAGGGTGCCAATATTGCGGGATGAGTTAGAATATCCAAGTCAGGGCAACAAGAAACCTTCACAGATGTGAAGAACGGATTTAAATTTCATAGGAAAATATTTTCTAAGGTTCAAAATTCGAGAAAATTAAATGAACCCGTTCGTTGGGTACCCATGGATTCGACACATTCTGAAAGAAATTTTCTTCTGGGTATTGACGATTACCGATGAGGATTGGGTTTTGAGGTCTTCCACAGCTTGTCGAGGCTTTTAGGGTGGAGATTTTTGATAGGCACTCAAATAATGAATTTCCTAAGGGAAATTTGGAAAATTTTCTAAGGCAAGGAATAAAACGTGTTTTCAAGATAAAATTTGCCTTGGTGGATGATTTTTGATCAAATTCCTGATGAAAGGATTTTTCTCGAGCCTGAGTTGGATGAAATATCAAAATGAAGTGCACCAGGCAGAATGCAAGATGGGTTGAAAAATTGGCTAAGGCATGAAGAATCATGAAGAAGGCATAAGTTGGCTAGTAGAGACGATGAACGCTTGGAAGTCGAAGCATGAAAATCCTGGTAAGTAAGTTGAATTTATATGAAATGTTCTAATACTCTTCTCCTCACTTGTTTTGCAGGAGGAATGTTGAAGCCAGAGCCCGATGACTTGAAGTGGGGAAGCACGATGATATTACAACCTTCAGAGGAAGATAAAGTTATAAGTTTCGCATGAAAGAAGAAAAAGTTGCAAGAAGTTGGCTAAGTGTTAGCTCAAGTGACGAAGAAGTTGAAGAGCAACGTCAAGAAAGAAGATCAAGGACAGTGCGAACGCGTCTACAAACGGAAGCTTCTAGAAGATTGATTGTGGGCATTTATTGCCTTTGCTATTTTTGGGAGTGAGTGGGAATCTTTGATTCATTTAATGTACCACTCCCAATTCTGGCAGTTTTTAGGGTTAGGGCTGAGGTGGCACGATTCTAGCCACTCTATTGATTGTAACCCTAGCCGTCTTTTGGGACTTGGCTAGCCATATAAAGGGGGAGTCCCCCTCATTTGTATCTCATTAGACATAGAAGTAGAAGTTAGACAGTAGAGAGTAGAGGGACAACTTAGAAGTAGCTTAGTATAGATTGATAGTGTAGTTGAAGAAGAGGGAAAGTTTTCCCTTTGAAAACTTTGTAAGAAATTGTTGTGAACACTCTCTCAATAAAAGAGTTTTTCATTGATGGTGAATTTCGTCTTTGTTGTGAGTAGCTAGCAAGGTTTCTTCGTCCTTCCAATTCAAATGGTAGTGTAAAATAGTTCTAAGTAGTATAGTTTTCATTCCATGCAAGTAGATGTTAACTGTGGAATGTGGTGTTTGATCTAAGCAACTTTGTCTATCCATACCACTAGTGTATTTGCTGATGGTGAATGCGCCTTGTGTGGTCAACTGGAATATCATGTACTTAAATTTCAATCACAGCTTTGAATAATGGTGGTGCGCGCCGTTGTGATGGTATCTTATGTCAAGTGTGGTGGTTTGAACATCTTTAGTCATCTCCTCGCTAAGATTGCACCACCTCGCGGAAGCCGGCCCGGCGCGCAGGCAAAGCCGGTTTGGTTGAAGTTTGCTGAAGTTGAGCTCCATATCCCACTTTAGAATAGATTTAGACTTTCTAAACCCTACTCCCATTTCAATTCAGTACTTTCTGGTTAGTATAGGAAAAATTATGCTTCATAGACAAATCTTTCGAGCATTTGAATTCCTTTCTCCACTGTTGAACAATTCCGTAAGTCCCCTTGAAATACCAGCAAATCACATCGAGCCAAACTGAGCCTATTCGCACTAAAGGAACCTTGGAGTTGAACGCATGAACTTTCTTGCAATCTTAGCATGCGGAATACTTTGATCAAGAGAGAATAGGGTAGCCATTGGCGACTTTATTCTGCGTTGGTGCGGTCACGAAAAACACATCAACACTCACCATTCTATCAAGTCAGATTCTTCAAGGTCACTCAAATTAGTGAATTGAATTTCTGCTCTGCCATTATTAAACTCAAAATCATTAAAGGTATTCAGAGGTGTAAGCATATTGTTGGGTTCAATAGCATTAAAAAATAAACCTAGAGATTCTTAATTAGTCTTTTAGTTAGTGGCGTTTAAAATCCAACCACAGATTTTTTTTTTAAATTGTTATCAACCTAGTAGTGGTAAAAAAATGCAAACTATTATCAAAATCGAGAAATGTTAAAATGTAACTGTCGAAAAGGAAACTGGTAGTTGACGAGTCATTATTGAATGATTGTAACAGCCCAAGAGTATTTAAAATTAGGGAAATGTGTATTGTAAATGGGGTGTGTGGGAGGGAGTGCGAGGGGCGAGGCTAGATAGGGAAATCTTCAAGTTGTGTAATTGTAGAACCAATATGTTCCACATGCCTTGTTTCTCCAAATCTGCATTTTCTATATTACCTCTTTTGTAATAGACTATTAGTATCAACTAATGTTGTGAGTCTTCCTCTTTATCTGTATTCTTTGAAGACTAATTCAATATCTAGAGTTAGACTACTTTTAATTAAATCCTGCAAATTATTTGTGCACACATTCATGTTTGAATAAGGAATGGGGATATTTCGAAGTACTCCCTAAGAAGCTCACACCATCATGTTTGAAGGTTGTGTTTCAACTGGTCGCTACAAAGTTGGTTCAAAGGATTCAAGGTAACTTGTTAACAACATTGCAAATTTGTTGGTATACTTGATGCGCTCTGCACTTTCTTTCCTCTACTCTTTCTCTCTTTTGCCTTTTTTTAAAAATAGGTTGTAATACTAATAACCCTTGCCCAAGATTGTGGTTTTTAGGATTTAATCCATTTACAATGAATTTGATCACAAATGGAGTCAAAATGAACTGTCAACCATGCCGGCTTAAGAAGTTCAACTTGCAGCGGGCTCTTTAAAGAATACTCCTTCATGTGGATATGATCATTTGGTTCAATAACTTCCTGATCTTCCATGCATCATGCTGCCTCCTCCTGTGGCATAATTAGAAGTATACAGGCTTGCCATGAGAACATTAAGCAGCCACAGCGAAAAACTGGCTCCAAGGCACAACCCCACCACTGGTCCACTAACTAGAGCGGCTGAAATAAACAATCAAAATCCTAACACAACTACTTTTCCTATGAATTGCAATTGATCTTAACATGAATCTCTAACAAAAGTATGGTCCATGTCCGTACAAAGGTTACCAACCCCAGAATGAAATCCAATCGTGTAGGTCGGTCTCAAACATAAAAGATAACACATCGGTAAATGAAATGAATTGTGGATCTCCAAGAAAATTCCCCTAGGACCTAAAAAGTTTGTATGATGTTCCATTAAGCTCCGAATGCTTCAGAATAGGTCCGAACAATAAATCCTAGACCAGGTCGTTCCCAAATGCTCTGCCAGAGTGTAAATATCCTTGCCAAATCTGACCTTAATTTTTTGATTTTTACTTGTCTTGCAAACTGTTTTCTGCTGGTAGATGTTTTTCTGTTTTGGAGTGATGATATGATGCATAAAAGACTTAACTAACTATGCCAAATGACTTCAAATGCAATTAGAATACAATGCAAGTATTTTTATGATTTTTCAAGATAAAGAGATGACTGAAATGAAGTGCAAATGTACAGCTACAGCAATAGGTATTTTGGCAAACACTTTATATGCAAACTCCCATACTCCTTATATGCAGCTTAAGACTGATTATAAATGTTGTCAATGCTGATTACATCCAATCACCCTCAAAGGAGACATCTTACAATGATAAAATGACTCAGATTTAAATAGCAGCAATACAATGTTTTTCTGAGTACAAAATGCAATCACTAGACAGCGACTTCTTGACTGAAGAAATAGCAGCAATAATCAAATACCTAAATGACAATGCTAAAATAAGGAACCTTATTTTTGACGCCAAAATGTAGCAACATTAAGTTCAGTCGAATGCCTCCAAAATCGAACTTGCTGGCAGCGATTGAGTTGCTGGATGAAGTGCGACCTCCTCTACACAAAATCGAACTTTAATGACTTCCAATCGAACTGTATTTATCTTCTAATTTACAGTGCCTGAAATGCTCATAAAATCGCGACCTTTCCAGCTGTAATGGAGTTCCTCAATGATGAATTCGATATTCCCCTTGTGACTGAAAATCAACCTTCAATCTTGTCAAAATTTGAATCCCTTCAAACTGAGAATGATTTCCCAAAAATCGAACTTCTTCTAGGATGAAATCGAAATGCTCCAAGCTGAATGATTCTTCACAAAATCGTACTCCTCAATGACTGAAAATTATCTTCAAAATACTGCAATTATTTTCCTCTAAATCAACTTCTTTGCTCCAAAAATTTGGTCATAGACCATTAAATTTTGCCCAAATGGAAGACTGGATTATCTCCCTCTCAAATCTCT
This sequence comes from Sequoia sempervirens, assembly GCA_007258455.2. Taxonomy (NCBI): domain Eukaryota; kingdom Viridiplantae; phylum Streptophyta; class Pinopsida; order Cupressales; family Cupressaceae; genus Sequoia; species Sequoia sempervirens. The sequence continues at coordinate 24,369 of VDFB02215873.1, forward strand.
AGCTAGGGTTGATGTTGCACAACCAAACCTGGTATCCTAGAGTCTTCAAACCCTCAGACAATGTAAGCATACAAGCTCTCACCACATAGGTATGAAAATAGAATAACTCAAGACATGATCAAATGGCTTGCATTCAGCTCCTTATAAAGAATTCTCAATCACCTCCAAGAAGCTTCTAGAAATAATATTATTTATTCCTCAAAGAGTGACTTTGTGATATAGTATTCTTTAGTCACTGGTAAATAAATTAAATATAAGCTATTTTATA
>VDFB02215876.1:0-16699 GCA_007258455.2 Sequoia sempervirens
GGAATGAGGTCCCTCCAACAACCAAAGCTCTCTATCAAGCATTCAATGGTGCATCCATGTGTTCCAGAGTTGGCTAAGGCCTATGGGTAATGCTCTCTCTCACTCTTTCCTATTTGCATCTCTTGTTCATTTACTACTTGGTGGTGTGGGTTCTAATCTTGAACTGGGTTTTAATTTCACCACTCTCTTTGTCCATTTCAGTTACACTCTCTTTCTATCTAGCTATCCATGGAGGTGAGAACACCAAAGTAGGGGTTTGACTATGGCAGGCCCCTATATAGCCCCAACATTTTCCCCTCATTCATTTATGTGTAGGTTGTGAAGTAGACTTGGAGTGAAGGCTCGAACATCCGGTTGAGGGTAAGTTTTCTCCAAGTTCTCCTTGTGCTTTTCTCATAATTTATGTTCTTTGTTTTATTGTTTTGTTTAGAATATCTCAAATTTAAGTTAGGAAGTAAAATTCTATTCCACCCACCTGAGTTCCTGAGCTCTTTGTTGCTTAGGACGCTAGTGCACCACTTGGACAACAACACGTTGTGTTGGCATCTTGAATCCACACTGCCATCCTTTGGCCGAGACCTCCTCTATCAGAGGTAGAAATCTGGTAGTTTCACTCTCTTGGAATCTGAAGTAGTCTTGTTTGATAATCAACCTTCATATATTTTCTCTGCAATTTCTTCATTCAGCTTATGTTGAGGTGGATAAGGGTATTTTGTTCCCTAGGAATCTCTTGAGAACAAAGAGACTCATGTGTAGTGAATCCCTCTTATCTCACATTTTAGTGAACCCAACGTGAACATGTTGGATTTGTTTTTACAATGTTTCAATGTTTATGATAATGCTTTATCCAAGGAATATTTCAACATGTTGGATGATGCTCTAGATGATTTCTTAGAAGCGTCTTCCCCTATTCGTAAATCTTTTGAGCAAACTTCTTCTCTGCAAGCTAACAAATTGGTAAACATTGCGGTGGTCTTTGTGGCTCCTCCAAGCCCTTAGAAACCTGTCATTTACTTGACTCCAACTAGACCTCCTTTGAGGAAGGATCATTTTTTCTATGGGATTTCATATTGTGATGACTCATCGGACTTGTATTCAAAGTTCGTAAAAGCTACGGACTCCGCTTCTTACAATGTTGTTGGGCACACATATAATACAAGAAGAAACAAACAAAATTTGGATCAACAATATTTTGTTCCTACATCTCAACCTACTCAAGTTCCTACTTCTTTACCACCTTCTCAACCAAGTCTTCCTTCAACACCTAAACCTGTGACTAGATCACCAGGTGATTATAATCTTATTGAGCAACTTCGTGTTACTCTAGATAAGATCTCACTTTGGGATTTGCTTCAGACCACTCCAGTTTATTAGGAAATTCTTCAGGAATCCTTGCAGTAAATTATCCTGCCTACCCCCGCTAGGCCTACATATGTTAATGTGTTGTTGGCTCATATTCATGCGGATTTGCTAAATATTATGTTCCATTAGCAAGAACTTAAGCCTCCAGATGTGTAGAAGCAAGAAGACCCTTTAATGATTATAATTAATGTTAATACCATTGGTATTAGGTGTACCCTCATTGAAATATGTTTGGATCTCAACATTTGTGGTATCGATCTACTACCTAAGATTAAATTTGATTTAACTTCTCTAGTTGCTTCTTCTTTGTACATTTGTGGGTTTGATAATGTCGGTCACCAAGCTCTAGGCATGATAATACTCCCTTTATAGTTAGGCCCCATTACCTTACCTACTTTGGTTTATGTGATGTCTATCCCTTTACCTTACAATCTTCTTTTGGGGAGACCCTGGATTCATGCTGCCATAACTTCTACTTTACATCATTATTTAAAGTTTGTTACAAATAATTGACTGGTCACAATTAAAGCTGACCCAGAAGTTGTTCACCTTTGTGACTTAGTGGCTACTGGTCGGGCTTCGGTTCTCTCCACTCTTAATAATTGTATTCCATGTTTAACTACCAATGTTATGATGTGTTCCTCAGTGATACCCTTTGTGGAGGTTGTCCACGAAGTGAATTTCGTTAAAGATAAACCACCTAAAGCAGAAGGTCCTAAGTCTTCCTCGTCTACTTCTTCTAAATCGAATGCTTTCCTTGGTGATGACTTGGGATCCTTGGAGTTCTCTAAATTATTTATTGGAGAATATAAAGTGAATCCCACTCATCTTAAGCTTCCAATAACCTTGAATGCCTCTGACGAAAAAGCAAATGATACTCTCGCTAAGGGGGAAACTGTAATCCTATTCAGAGAACTAGTCCTTCCCCTGCTAAGGAAGATAATTCTACTCATATAAAGAAGGTTAATGTTTGAAAATCGATTAAAGTAGATGTTTGTGCTCTTGTAGATGCATTCAATGTTCATTGGTGGAATGGATCTCTCTACGTGGAACCATCACCTTCCAAATTTTTACAAACCCACTATGGTTTTGGATACAGACTTGCTTCTCAGTATGGATATGGGTGAAAGGGCCTTGGGCGTATTGAGCAAGGAATCCAAGTCCCTATCTAGTTCAAGCCTCGTAAGCATTATTTGGGCTTGGGATGCTCTATTGAACAATCTAAGAAAAATCCTTGGTGGAGTGTTAACATGATTTGAATTGAACCACTTAGTGTGGTCCATCGGAAACTAATAGAGGAAGGGGTGCAAGATGAGAAAGTCCCTCTAGACATCTTCTGCTCAGATGAAGCACTTAAGGAATTTTTAGGTGCATACTCCCCTTTTCCCCCTTTCCATCATAAAAGATGATTCCCATATTTCCTGAATGAACAGGAATATTTTGAAGAATCTATTTTAAATGTTGACAAGGAGGAACCTCTAGTTAATGTTTAGGACAATGTCCCCATAATACATCATGGAGATCATAGTTCCCTCCTCAATGGGAATGATACTGAAATATCAATGGATTCTAAGTCTTCTGAGAAGGTGATTAAGATTGGGAAGTTCCTTTCTTCAGAAGAAGTAGAGGAACATTCCAATCTCCTACATTCTCATCCTGATATCTTTTCTTGGACATATGAGGACATGCTCTATATAGATGAGTCCATAGTGGTTCACAATATCATCTTATGTCCTGACATCAAGCCAGTTAAGTAGAAAATTTGAAAAACCAATCCCAAGGTTGCATTGTTGGTTAAAATCGAGATAGAGAAGTTGCTAAAAGGAGGCTTTATCTGTCTGATTGACCACTCCCCTTGGATCTCAAATATCATCACTATTAGTAAACCTAATGGTCATATTCGTATATGTATTTTCTTTCACGATCTCAATAAGGCTTCTCTTAAGGATGATTTCCCATTACCTAATATAGATATGATTATGGATTCAACTACAGGCCATGCCTTGTTATCTTTTATGGATGGTTTCTCGAGTTACAATTAGATCCGTATTAATCTGGAGGATTAATACAAGAAATTCTTCACTACCCCGTGGGGTACTTTCTACTATGTGGTCATGCCCTTTGGATTAAAGAATGTGGGAGCTACTTACCAGTGGGAAGCGACCCTAATATTTCATGATTTCATTCATAACATTTTAGAAGATTATGTTGACAATATCTTGGCGAAGTCTATAACCCGTCAGGATCATGTAAATAACCTTTGTCTTATTTTTGAGAGGCTTCGACTCTACAAGATGAGACTTAATCCTCTTAAGTGTGTCTTCGGCATAGATGAGAGAAAACTTCTAGGATTTATAGTCTCTCATCATGGAATTGAAATCGACACAAATAAAATTGATGTTATTGTTAACATGCCTCCTCCCAAGAATATCACTGAGTTGCAAAGTTTACAAGGGAAGATTTAGGTAATTCAAAGATTTATATCTCAATTGGTCAATAGTACCCTTCCTTTCACTCATTTGTTAAATAAAGATATTGATTCATATGGGATGAAGAGTGTTAGAAAGCTTTTGATTCAATCAAAGCCTATTTGGCTAATCCTCCTATACTGATATCGGTTATGCAGGATAGACCCTTTTTGCTTTACCTCACTATATCACCATATGCTTTGGCAACTTTTCTTGCTCAATATGATGTCGGGAAAGAGAGAGTGATCTACTACATCAATCATGTCTTGGTTGATTATGAAACTCATTATTCCTCCATGGAGAAGCAATGTGTCGCTCTTGTCTTTGCTACACAAAAGCTAAGACACTATCTTCTTCATGCTGAAACACAGGTCATTGTAAAAAGTGACCTTCTAAAGCATTTGTTCTCTAGTACCAACCTTGTTGGGAGGTTAGTGAAATGGGTAATGTTACTCTTTGAGTTTTACATAAATTTTCTTACTGAAAAGTATATAAAGGGTCAAGCGGTTGTTGATCAATTGGCAAATGATCCCTCGTCTCGCTCCTTCTTGGATTTGGATTTGTTTCCTAATGAGAATATTCTTGCAATCAATTATGATCTCGAATGGAAAATTTACTTCTATGGGTTGAGATGTCAGATTGGCTATGGAGCAGGTGTGGTTTTGATATCACTCAAAGGTAAACTAATCCCTCTCTCCTTTCGATTGGACTTTCCTTGCACTAATAACATTATTGAGTATGAAGCCCTCATTATTAGCTTGCATGCCACGATTTGACTAAAAATAATACATCTTCGTATACTGGGTGATTTTGAGTTGTTGTGAATCAGATTATGGGAACCCATCAAGCTAAGAAAAGTAAGTTATCTTTGCATCAAGACCTCACTTTGTCCTTGCTTAAATGATTCTCTTTCATGATAGACAGTGTCCCTAAGAGGGAGAATGGACATGCAAATTCCATGGCAAGTGTTGCTTCCCCGGTACCTTCAAATGAGGATATGAAAGAATACCACTTTGTGGTTCAAGTTCTTTGATCCCTGGTTGTTTCCGATCAACCTGAACATGATGCTTTTGAGTGTTCTCGCGTAGACTCGGGATAATGGTTTTCTAATGTTTACAACTACCTTAAGACTGGAAACTTTCCCAATAATGCAATGATAAATGATTGCACTCATATAAGAAATATTTCAGTCCATTATGTTATCTTGTCTAATGTTCTCTATTGAAAATATTATAACGGCTTACTTCTTTGATGTCTCACTAAAGTGGGAATACCCCTTGCCCTTAAAGAAGCCCATTCAGGTTCTAGGGGTGGACACTTTGGTGGTAAATCCTTGGTGAGGATATTTATACACATGGGGTACTTTTGGAAAATGATGGAACGTGATTACTTTGGTTTTGTTAAAAGTGCCCGCAGTGTTAGCAACATAGTTGTCTTATTCATGCACCTACACAAGAGTTACAAAACCAGACCTCTCCTTGGTTGTTTACAAAATGGGGTTGGATATTATTGGGAAAGTATAACCTCCTTCTTCTAAAGGAAACACTTTTATTATCATTGCTAAGATTACTTCATGAAGTGGGTAAAAGCTATACCCCTTTGATCCACAAACGTTGAGGCTATTTGTAGTTTTCTCTCTAACAACATTATTTCTCATTTTGGATTGTCTGCTACACTTGTTTCTGATTATGGTATTTCATTCAAGAACAAAGAAGTAAAGCAATTCCTAGAGAAGTTTCACATTCAACATAGATTTTCTACACCATACTATCCCCAATCCAATGGCCAAGCAGAAGTGTCTAATAAGACTCTTGAGCTCATTCTTTGAAAAATAGTTAACAAATATAGTAAGGATTGGCATATTCAATTGATATACACTTTGTGGGCCTATTGCATGAGTATTAGTACGGCAACAGGAATGACACCTTACAACCTCATGTATGTTGTTGAAGCTATTATGCCTTTAGAGTTGGAAATTATCTTTACGGGTTTCCCTTAAAGGGTTAATTGATGATGAAACTTATCGAGCTAATAGTTTGCATTAGTTGGAGATGCTCGATGAGTGTTGATTATAGGCCCTTGATCATCTTAAACCTTATCAACAATCATTATCTAGACAATACAATCAAAATGTACTTCCTAGGACTTTCAAGATAGGTGACCTAGTTCTCTACGAGAATCAAAGGAATGTAAATGTGTCGCCTGACTAGAAAGGGAAATTTAGTCCTAATGGGTTAGGCACTTACATTGTCATCTATATGTATGGTTCAGGTGCTTATGGATTATCATCTAAGGATGGAACACCTCTGAAACAGCTTGTTAATTTGATGCATCTTCATCAATACTATGCATAGTGTCTAATGTCTCATATGTGTGGTGTTCACTCTTTAACGGTTGTAGAATTGCATATGCCAGGACATTATTCATGAACACATTATGATTTTTTTTTGTGTTATCATGTTATCATGTGTGTGTGTGTCATACATACATGTATCCTACTATGTTGTGTATCCATGCATTACATTATATATTTTAAGCCAATTAGATCATTATTGTATTTAATTAACATACATCCATATGTGTTCATTAAATCATGATAGCATATAATATAAACATACATCCATAACATCCATAGCATCAACACACATGAAAATAAAGAAACATACACATCAAAGTACATAATGCCATAAAGTCAGAACCAATATATATATATGTCAAATGTCATGTACATGTGTCGGGCCACTGTCATAAAAAATGAGTGGCTATTGAATATGTCTATCAATGTCTGTACAAAAAAAATCTACAAATATCTATATAGCAGCTACAAAAATTATGTACAAAATGGAGCTCTCTAAGGCTGCAACATGTGGCTACCAGAATCCTCTGACTCTGGCTATGGTTGTGGCCTGGGAAGGGGCTAGATATTGGAGATGGATTGGGAGCAACGTGAGCATGATCCAGATAGGGTTGTGTGCATCCCCCTAATCTCTCCCTAAAGGGATCATATCTACATTTTTGCCTACATTAGCTCTTGTTGTAGATGTTGATCACCTGTCGGGATCACGGCTGTCAGTTGACTAGTGAGGTCATCAAGATGGCTCTAAAGGGCATCACACGCATACTTGACAACCTTTCACCCTTTTCATGACCATGTCTCACTCTACGAGTGTCATTCATATCTCCCCCAATAGGTGGTCACACTACCCCTGCACTGTGGTGACGTCAGTTGCCCTCTACACAACCTCTTATTGTGCCTCCTCATATGCGGTCTTGAGACATGCCATCAAATCGAAGAGGTGGACATGTTGTCCCACTAAAGCTAGCCGATAGGCATCTAGAATTGTCCCCTGGATAGGCATAGCAGGGGCCACCTCTTATATACATTGGGCAAAGAATCGAGTCCATCCCTGAGTATCCACTGTAACCACAGAAGTAGAAAGTATATCATTAACAGAGAGTGTATAAAATCAAAACATCATATGTATATACATGAGATAAAAACTTAAAAAAATTAAATGAAACAACACAAATAACTATCATACCTGGGTCCCCTGGCTACCCTAATGGGTCAGGGGGAGGAGGTCCACTCAGTCCTACACCATCGGTGTCAGGAGATGCTCTGGATGCAGCAAGAGCTAGTGGGGCCGACGAAACGAGTGTAGCTAGTGGAGGAGATGACATCCTTTTCCACCTCTCGGATCTCAGCGACATCACCCTAGCATCATACTCCTGCTCCTCGTCACCACCGCTGCCTCTACTCCTCTTCCTCAGCCTAGACATTTGTGGCAGCACATCCCCTTGCAAGCTCGGATCCCCTCTAGTGGCATTTGCTAGAAAAATTGGGGAAGCACGGTGTGCTTCCCACCATGCCAAGAAGGATTGATCCAAAACAATGTTGTCTAATGTGCCCATAAGCAATAGGTCAGTATCATCGACATCATCATTTGAGAGATCCACATCTTCCAGAGTAGGGCGTGGACAGTCCTCTGGGCTCACCATGCTCTGCACAACTCAGGTGTATGTCAACATAGGAGGGGGAATAGTTTGAACCCTTCCATGCTACTGCATAACGACTCCAGTAGTACAACATGATCACAAAATCAGTGCAACCAAGCATGAATCGATCGCATTGTAGGTTCTGGAGGAACCTGTGATCATCCACCCACTAAAAGGCTTAGTAGGGTCTCCATCTAATATGGTTTGGCATCAGTGTGTCAAACTTTAGCCTCCAAAACTATAGGTCATTGTGCCTCCATTATCGCATTAGCTCGTACCAGTGGGCCATCGAGACAACATAGTTTTGCACCTAGGGATATCCCTCTAGCCTTGTGCATGTGATGTGGGTGAATTCCCACACCTAAATTAGTGTGCACACTGTGAGGCTACGGTACTCATAATGAACGTACCAACCAAGCTCATGATAGAGGTGTTCCAACATGTTGTGCCCCTAGAAGAAGACGGTATGTCGCTCCACCATCGCTCGAATAGTATGAACAAGGCCCTTGTGTAGGTGAGAGACTTGTGCATCAATGGTCACCCTCATGGTGATAGTAACCACTAGAACATGATGAATCAGAGGGGTAGTGGTTCAGGCCTAGTTGAACCACCAAGTGTAAATGTGGTCGGTCCCATCCCCATTGTCTATCTAGTCAGAGCAGTATAAGACCCTGTCTAATCACTCCTTTACCAAGTGTGTATCATCAATCACCACTCACTGACTACATATCAAGAGCCCAAGGATGCGGTAGACATCCTCTAGTGTAATTTTCATCTCCTGAGTAGGCAACTAGAAGTTACAGGTCATAGCATCCCATCGCTCCATCAGCACCATCAACATTCGATTGTGATAGAGCATCTTTGGCATGGTGTATACATGCCAGATTATGACCCACTGTAGAAGGGAGGCCTCATCATTGGTCAATCAGTCTCTCTGGTCTCATAGTAGGCAAAGCACCCACCCTCCAGGGTGCTCCTGATCTCTAGATAGTCTTGCAAAAGACAAAAGTAAATATGTATCAGTACACAAGTTACAAAAAAAATTAAGTAAAAAAAATTTGAGGACATGTGGGCACCGCACAAATGTATGTGCGCCACACAGGTGTCCCGGTCGCCATTAATGGCACAGGGACAACAATGCATCCCTTGGATGCCAGTGCGTCCTCAAAATGCCAGCACCCATTCTAGATGCCATCAGACACTAAAGATGGGCGCACACACCCAAGACACCTGCACACCTTGAAATCTAAAAACTTGCCAAAAATTGCTTAAAAATAACTAATGAAGAGGTTTCAGGGCCTACCTGGTCAACCTCGATGCCCTCGATAATATCAACACATAGCTAGTCCAGCCTCAGATCCTTGTAGCCTCATTTTCTTATAATTTGGATGAATTTTCTCTCATAAAAGTCAACAAAATCCTTGTGATGAATAGTGCAAATGACCCTTCTCGAGGCCCACCTAGGTATATATAGCCCCCCCCCAGTTTCTCTTGATTTTACCCCACCTAGCTGGGGGAAACCCAGGAGGGGCATATAGTCACCTCTTTACAATATTTTTCTTCCAAATCATCAAATTTTTCTTGACCATTCTTCTCGCCATTATAGCTTCTTCCGATTTTCAAAACTGACTTAAAATTCAAGTTTTGTAGAGTATAATTTCGTGCGATTTTTCACAACCAGTCTTGCACTACTTGTTCAGCTCAATTGCTCAGGGGCACCTTCAATACCAGCTGGCTCGACCTTAGTGACCTCTAAGGAACTTTTTTTTGGTATGTAAATCCATAAAATTTCAATGTTTGGGTAAAATTTTCTTTCTCTACTTTAGTGTGGCTGATTTTTCCCAAAATCGAGCCCACTAAAGTGGGGGAAAAATGTAATGTCACAGAATTGCACCTAGGGGAAATTCCACATTCTAGCACTTTGACACCTAAACATATTAATGGCAAAAATCCCATGAGTCAAAATTTCACAATTCTAACTCCATGTGGACCAGTGGTGAAGCAACAACACCCTAATGACACGTTTCTCAAAAATTGATGTCTTGGACATCTGTGCAATGTGTGGATGTCTACGCGGTGGAGTAACATCTTGTCAATTTTTTGAGTTTGAAATGGAGAATCTTGAATCCTAACTCTTGACACGTGTCCTAGCAATTTGGTTTTCAGGCGTAACAGCTCTTTGTCGCCCTTACATGCAACAAAACCCCTCATTTTCTCTCATTTTGGGGGTTCATTCATTCACCAAGCTCTCTCTTCAACTTCACTCTTGAATCTCTTTCATTCTTTACAAGCAATACTTCTACAAGCAAAGCTCTGCCAGACTGAGGTCCCTCCAACATCCAAAGCTCTCTAGCAAGCATTCAACGATGCGTCTGTGTGTTCTGGAGGGGGCTAAGGCCTGTGGGTAATGCTCTCTCTCACTCTTTCCTATTTGCATCTCTTGTTCATTTACTACTTGTTGGTGCGGGTTCTACTCCTAAAGCGGGTTTTTCTTTCACCACTCTCTTTGTCCATTTCGGCTACACTCTCTTTCTATTTGTTGTCTGTGGAGGTGGGAACACCAAAGCATGGGTCTGACTATGGAAAGCCCCTATACAGCCCCAAAATTTTCCCCTCATTCATTTGTGTGTAGGTTGCGAAGCGGAGCTTGGAGTGAAGGCTTGAATGTCTGGTTGAGGGTAAGTTTTCTCCAAGTTCTCCTTGTGCTTTTCTCATAATTTCTATTCTCTATTTTATTGTTTTGTTTAGTAGATCTCAGATCTAAGTTAGGAAGTGAAACCCTATTCCGCTCACCTGAGTTTCTGAGCTCTTTGTTGCTCAGGATGCCAGTGCACCACTTGGATGATAGCACGTTGCACTAGCATCTTGGATCCGCATTTTCATCCTTTGGTTGAGAGCTCCTCTGTCAGAGGTAGAAATCTGGAAGTTTCACTCTGAAGTAGTCTTCTCTGATAATCAACCTGCATAGATTTTCTCTACAATTTCTCCATTCAACTTATTTTGAGGTGGATAAGGGTATTTCGTTCCCTAGGAATCTCTTAAGAACAAAGAGACTCGTGTGTAGTGAATCCCTCTTATCTCACAACTACAATTAAACTTTACTTTATTTTTCGAACACACATTGCTTAAAATTTTCAAAACCATAGAATAACTAGATAAATCATCCATCATATTTTATTTAACTAGGGCCTTAATCCCCTTTTCATCAATATTAGTCAACTTATGTTGCCACAATATACTTGCATTATAATTTTGATTACATAGGAAGATTTATAATATATAGATCCTTCATAATTAAATAGAGTATTGCATTAGGGCATAGCTAGCACCAGATTCATTCTATTCATTGTGTAACCATTCTTATAAAATATGAAATATAATACAAAATAATTCATGTTAGAAATTAAAATTAATTTTTGGTCGTAATCTTAGAATGTACAACACACCCATGAGATATTATAACCTCCCATTAGTGAACACAAGTTTGGCCTTTATTTTAGCAATAATTTGATGATAATTCTTTTATTAAGGAAAACCTCACTACCATCATACTCTTTGTAAGAATAGTACCATTCCTATGAGGAGCCATGTGATATCCTATCAATATTGATCAAGATCTTATCTACCATATTGACCACTTCCTCTACCCTAAGGACATTGACACAACATTTTTTAATGGTCAATGACAAGATCTTGAGCCTTGATTAGCTCATGGATAGGTTCTTTATTACACAATGTTGCCTCATGTTTGAAATAATTTCTACATGTACATGGAAGATATTCATAATGTTTCTCTTAAATCTTGGAATAACACGGGAATTACTAAACAAATCCTTAAAATTTGGAATATGGATATTATAGTTATTTAGCACCCTATCAAACTTCTCAACACTTCCTACATGATCATAGCTAGAGTTATTTCACTCTATGTTATCCTATTCATAATCCATTTTTAGACTTAAACATATTAGTTTTATAAGTGGAAAATTTACCATTAGCAATATAACCATTGCTTCGGTAACTATTGAATGGGAAATAATTTGATCTAGATAGTCTCCTTGTTAAGATTGAATTTTAAAAATCCTATGAAATTATGAATATTTCTCAGGTTTATCCTTAAAATACTCCAATTTTTTGGTTTTGGACTTGGGTTGATTTAACACATTTGGATGTTCCTTCTATGTGTTGATTCTTATCTTATTTTCAATGGATTTTTTTCTACTTCCCCCACTCTCCAATGCTCCATACGCAATGTTTCCCTCATGATTCATTCCTTTATGTCCTCATTGGGTATGCTCTTGGCTATCTCCTACTTTGTGCTATCAACTAAAATTTATTTCTTGCATCTTCCTACCTCAAAATTCTTGTGTTTAGCTCACTTTGTTGATGAAAAAATATTTTTCCATTTAATGATAATAGAAAAGTGTCCAATGTAAAATAGGTGATGGTATTTTATTAGGTTGTCTTTAGATCTAATATTTTTATAAAAAAATTACACTTTGTTTAGGACTAGCGCTTCTCCTCCTCCTTAGATTCCTCAAGATATACAATAATGTTAAAAAATGGTATGATAACCAAATATATTAGCGTATTTTTTATATTGGGTGTCTCTATTTTAGATATATCAAAATGGTTTGTGAAAAAAATTAAACTTCTAAAAATTAACATGGTAGAAATGTGTTTTTTTTTTTTTTCTAGAAAAGTGTTAGGAAAGGTGTCTCAACCTTGCCCCTAATGTTAAGTACATAAAAAAACCATTTTATAGGATATAAAATAGAAAAATCAATTTTTGGGCTATAGAGTTTATTTTTGGCATCACTTCTAAGGATGCTCTATGAGTATATTTATTTGAGATCTATAATTTAAAAATAAGGGGTGCTTAATTGGCTCCCAAATACAAATTCATGGCCTATAGAAGTTGGGATTCCTATATTTGAAATGCTAAGAATGTCTAGGACACATTAAAGAGTTGTAAGAGGGAATTAAACTTGTTGAAAACTTATGATACATGTTATAATGCATCATAAGGTATATTTAAAGGAGTATAATAGATCCAAAATGAAACACCCAAGTTAGTGAGTTTATTATGCTAATCTTACATGGAAAGTGGAAGGAATATGCTATTTCCTAGCATATGGGTTCATATTGTGATTTACATGTTGGTTTTCTAACTATGGATTTGGGTGCCATATTTTAGGGAAATTCTAACACATGGATTTGTAATTACCATTTGATGGCTTCATGTATTGCATATATTATTTATTGGGTGCTTGAGATGGAAATTTTGATAGTGATTTTCATTGGTATTGTTATGTTGCCATAATTACTCTAGATCTCTAGTTGGTGATACTTCTATAAAATCTTAGATTTTTTAATTGTATTGTAACCTTTGATTATTGAATAACATATTGAGTTTCCTTTGAGGATGTGATTTTTCTTCTAAAAGGGTTTTCTCACTTAAGTCATTGTATTATGGTATATTTTTGTCGTGTTTGTTTCCTTGTAACTAGGTGATTAGTTTAATTTTAAGGCATATCTTCTCTCATGTATTTGTGTAATAGTTATATTTTTCACCTCTACTTCATTTCAAAAAAATAGATGACCAATAATTTCTTTTGGGAAATTCATGTTTATTTACATTCCTAGTGGATGCCTTCCAACAATTATTATGGAGACCCATCCAAGTTGGTATGCCAACTTTATGCTCCAAATGGGGTTTTTATTTAGGATTCATAGCTACACCTTGGTTACATTACAATCAAATCAATAGAATAAAAGGTTAATCTCAATTTTTTTCTCATTTCTTCAAGATTCAAGCTTCTCTACCTCTTACTTTGTATGAAAGAATTAAAAATATTTTACCCAATTCTTAAAATGGTGGAATGAATATACAATATATGGTCTCACCTTAATCTAAGTGGAATGGGGTGATTAAAAATGAGATAAACATATAAATCTCTCCCTCAATCCACAATCTCAAGGTTTCTTCTATAAAGGCATGTGCATAAGTTTAGTGATATTTGGGACTTCTCCACTCATAATTGAAACTCATGAGATAAAACTTAAACATTATTTGAAAAGAGTGTGATTGACCTTATTATTTTCTTATCACCCATTGATATTTTATTCAATATTTTTACACCATATGCTAGTGGATTTAAAATAGGATATGCTTACACTTTTCCCTTGTGACTTCCTCAAAGATTGGCATTGGCTCACTATGCACCAGTTCTCTTTATTTATTCTTAAATATATTAACCTTCAAATCCTACCCAAACTCCTTATTCCTTGCCCCAACTTCAAATGAAACTATTATTTTATTAATGATTCATGGTCTTGACTTAATGTCTAGTGATAATCTAAACTTGGTATCAATTTTCAAAACCTTGCTAAAAAAATTTTACACTTCAAATTGTTTGTTGATGAAAAAGTATGAATTTTTTATTCTAGTCCATCTCTTTCCCATTTGATCCTAATGTGAACATGTCAAACATATATTTTGGGAATATTATATTGATCAATGCATGTGGAAGTTGATTAATAGATCTATCTCCTAGCCATCTTTAAGTAGCCAAATCTCATGGAAGAATTATGTAATGGGAATCAACATCAATGACAAGTTGTTTATTATTATATCAGACAAGTATAAATTCCATATTTAGGTGAATTCTTATTCTCACTTATAAATTTCAATTTAAAAGTTTTATTCTAACATTATTTTTTCAAATGGCTAAATTATCCAATTTTTTAAGGATAATCTTTAAGGTATTCAATAGCTAATAAACCAAATGTATCGAATCTAATAATAGACTTCTAAATTAGAATCCACATATAGAAAAATCTTGCTAAGCATATTGATGAGATCATCTCAAGAACTCCCTCTTTGATTGTAATAGGAACCTCTCTTTGCAATCAAGGTGAAATCAACAAGAACACCTTATATAAAATCTAAAATGTCTATTAAAATTTTAAGAATATGGATTTTAAACTAGAAAAATAAATTTATACAACTGTTATTAAAGAATAACTATTTTACTTTATAATATTCTCTATATAAATACATATAATTAGTAAAATAAAAACCTTTCACTAGATTAATAACCTAGAATTATTGTAACTAAAATATCAGATAACATCTTAGATCATTCTCTAATTCTCTAATAATAAATAAAGAATCCATTAATATTGTGATAAAGATATGTTGACTACATACAACAAGTGACATCAACGAACACTTTCACCTCATGGTAGATCTATTGCAAGAATTTGAAGTTGGAAAGGAAGACACTTTGAAAACATAAATAAAAAAGAGAGGAATAATTGATGGTACACATGAATTTTTATGAAGAAATAAATAAAATTGAGAGAAATATAGTTATAGGTAAAATATGGAATGGTTATGAGAAACTAGATGAAAATATTTAGGTGAATTAAATATCATGTAATGGAATTGAGTTGAATCAAATGATTTGTGGTAAAGTTGAGATAGTGTATAGTGAATATAGAGAAAGTGAAGCATGTTGTAAAATTATTGTAGATGGTTGTGGATTGTTCGTAAAGCCAAATGGATGGTTGGAGGGTGAACAAGAAGTTGAAATAACAAAGTCATAAATAATGAGAGCTTTGTTATGCCTTATATACACCCATTTATTAAGGAACAAAATGGGTCCTTTTCTTTTATTGTCTTTGGTTATTTTTTTTGGTCTTAGGAGTTCTTTGTTTTCCTCCTGTGTCTGTCTTTTTGTTCTGTCTGATTTGGTTATGTCTCAGCCTGGGTTGGGTTTCTTTTTACTAAAAATTGAAGGCATGATGAAAAATAATGTATTTTATATGCTTTTGAGGACTAATGGATGCATTGTTTTGCAGGGTTAAATCATACCTCTGATGAATTTCTCAAAGGATTCAATTGGAAAGCATGCCTCAATCAGATTTGGCATAAAACTCTTCAAGAACAAAAGTCATTGAGACCCTCCGATTGTCTTGTTGGCTATTGATATGATACATTGAAATACACGGTCGCCCGGACATTTTGGTCGCTATAGGTTTTACATTTTATCTCTCACTTAGGAAGTCTAAATCGGCCAGATTGTTCACAAAGGTAAACCCATTAAGTGGTTTACCTTCACTATGAGGTTTGGCTGAATAGGTAAGGTCTCACCAAAAGGGTGTGCCTTCGATATGATGTCCTGCCGACCGCTGGTGGTCTTGCCGACAGGGTTTGAGTTTGGGGAGATGTCTCGCTGACCAGTGGAAGTCACGCCGACAATTGTTCACAAGGCCAGTGTCAAGGAGAATGGTTTTCCTTCGGTGTGACCTCTGGCCAACAAATGGAAGTTTTTCCAAAACAATGTGGCTTCGTCGTAAAGTCCCATCGACTGCCGAAGGTCTCGCTGAAGGTTTGTGCCTTTGGTGTAAAGTTTCACCGATAGATAGAATTCTGGTCGAAGGGGGTGCTCTACCCAAAATATTTTGGGCTCAGCATAACATCTTGTCAACTGGAGGAAGTCTCACCGAAACGGCCATCATCGGGGAGAAAGATTTACAATCACTGTGAGGTATGGCCGAATGGTAAAATTCTCGGCAAAAGTGTTTGGCGCTCAGGGAGATGTCTCGCCGATGGTTTTTAGTCCCACCGAAGGATTCTCCCTTCAGTGTAATGTTTTGAGCTCGGTGAAATGTCCCACCGACTACTGAGGGTCTCCCCGAAAGGATTTGAGCTCGCCGAAAGGGAGGTATCATCAGTATGAAGTCTCGCCAACCGATGGTGTCTCGTTGAAGCGGAATGGTCTCGGTGAACATCTTTCCAACAAGAGGGAGTTTCACTGATCGTTGTTCATAGGGCTAGCGTCACTAAAAGGGAGGTTCCTTCAATA
>VDFB02215877.1:0-21059 GCA_007258455.2 Sequoia sempervirens
GACATGGTGCAATGGTTAAGTTGTTGTGTTGTTATTCTTGCCATCAAGGTTCAAACCCCATTGGGGTGTAATTGTTGAGAATTTATATTGGGGATGAGGTCCCCTGGCTGTGACCTCACCAGTTCATAGCTCCAGGTCAAAAGCATTTACCCCTCTTTAAAATAAAATGTATTATGCAGTGTAATCAGCAAGACAGCGACCTCAATTAATGAACAAAATCAATAATTCATGGTTTACACTTTCATTTTGTGTCTATGCAGTCTTTATTTGACATAAAATCAAAAAACAACTGTTTTTGCTCTCTTTTTTTAATTTTTCTGCAATTTTTGATTTCCCAATTTTCCCTGAGTTTTTCCCACTTAATTGAAGAATTCATTATCTTTGGTTTGCCAAGTTAATCCTGAGGAAAAAAATTGCTACCATGGCCTAACCTATGCACCAGTTGATGAAGACCCATGTGTTTCAATGGACAAAGGACCATTCACATGCCTAACTTATTGAAGAAAAAATTGTGTTCTGAACCTTTTTCTTGTAATACCCAATCCTCTCACTAAAAACTTGGTGTAACCATACTACTTTGCAATTGGCATTGATTTTCAATTGCTTTGCACTATGCTTCCATAGAAGATTGAGTTATTATCTGATAAAGCTTACTCTATCAGAGAACAACTCCTAAGCCCAAGGAGAAAATATAGCCAATATTTGATCTCCAAGCATCAACTAACCAACCCAGTCAAAGTCCATATATCCTATTGACCTGAAATCATCTCTACTTTGATAGAGAATGCCCAACTCAAGAGTACCTTTGACATATCACAAGTACAACACTCATTTCACTGTCTGCCAATGAACAACATTTGGTTGGGCCAAAAACTGAGAGAGATAACTAACAGTAAAAACAAAGCTCTAATCATGTGGACGTAAAATATATCAAACTTCTCACAGCTTGTCTGTTGGGTGACTCATCAATAGGTTGAGAAGTATAGAAGGCTGGCAATTTCAATTCAACCTCCATAAGTGTAATGGAAGGATTGCAATCAACCATATGAAACTGTTCCAAAAACTCAGTAACATGTTTGACCTCAGTTATGAAAATGAAATGGTCTTGCTGCCAAAATTCTACAACTAAGGAAATGTCAAAAGCATAAGCGCACAAAGATTCGATGCTGATTTCTCCTTTCTTCCTGCAACCTTCTTCTCCTTGCTCTAAATCAGCATACCCTTCCTAGAGCTTCCTCAATTTGATACCAACTGTTGGAAAACTGAATGCACAAAGTTTGAGAGAATTGAATGGCACACACTTCAATCTGTGTATACTTGTATTTACTTTTGGATGGGAAAGTTACATTGGTGATTATAACTTATATTATATGTTACATTTTAGACATAAAAAATGCGGTGTTGATATATCATTAACATAAGAAATATACAAAGTGTAGTCTACCATTATATGAAGGGCATGGTATGTTAGTTAAAACTTGTCATCGGTGTTGTTACCACCAAAGTTCAAATTCCTGCGGGGCTGTTGAGTTAATGGGCTTTGTGCCCCCGCCTGGACCACTAAGCTCACGGGCTTGGACCACTTGCTTTAATACAAGGGATGAGGACCCCCATTTGTGACCTCAACTGGCTTGGGCCAGCCTGAAAATTACAAGATTCATCAATCAATAAAAAAAGCATTATATTATATCCAATAGTGCTTATTTAATTTATTTTTAGTAATTTACATATGCCCCAGAGCAATACTTTGGAACAACAAAATTATCTATCAAAACATATAAATTATTAAATAATCAAAGCCTTTTTAAGACATCAAGAATGTTCCCCTAAAACTAACAGTCTTATGTGTTATCTATGTCCATAAAAGGTCCCATTAGTGGCTCCCTATCTTATTCAAACATTCCAAGCAACTCCTAAGCTGCACTTCAACAGCAAGCCAACCACACAAGAGTAATGACCATTGTCTTTCTTTCAAATCAATTTGGATACTTATTTTAATCTTATTTGTTTTATGTTCGTCAATAGGATTTTGTGTCAGAATTCCTTCACAGATATGTTACCAAAAAACTGTACTAGGAATAGCTCAATGTAGCCAAACTAAAGAGTTCGAATTGCTTGGTGTAGCATCACTGAACTTTCTGTTACATTTCTCATTCTATGAAACGGTATATGTTTGCACATACAAGGAGCATCCACAGTGCTAGTAGTGCCGACTACATTGAATCAGAAATTCTAGAATCTTCCATTGACCATTCTAAGGTTATGTGTGCCATATGTACACTACTCTATAACCGTACATCACATATGATGACCAGATAATAGATGGGCGAATAGAGGAGGGTAAGATGGGGGGAAGAAAAATCAAAAGTAGAATGGAGAGACTAGAAAGATGAACGGAAGATGAGAAGCAAGGCAAGGAGAAAAGTGCAGGGAGAGAGTGGGAATACAGTAGGAGAAATATAAATAGCAATGTTTGGGAGGAACTGATCAAAAAAAGTGCAAAATATTGTAGAAAATAGGTTGGGGGAGGTGGAATGTAGTAATGGCAACAAAATGAGTGTGGTAATTGTAGAGTGCAAGGCAGGTAGAAGAAAATGGAATGTAGATGAGAAGGAACAGTGATTAAAGATGCATTTGCAATTAAAATTAAGACAACGTGGACACATCATGTTGGTGTTGGTGCTGGAAGGAATAAAGGGAGCAAAATGGAATCGTAGAGTAGCATGTAATAACAGAGAGAAAAAAATACATGAGGCAGAGAAGAAGAATGACAGACAGAGATAGGGACTGCCAAGTGGGGAGAAAGAGGAAAGAATGTAGAGGTACGATGGAGTACACAAAAGCGTGAACGCACGATAATGGCACTATTGCAGGAGAGGTGATGGATGGAATATTAAAGTAATATGACAAAAAAAGGCGTGCATTGAGGACACATGTTATGGTTTTTAATGATTAATGATTATTGCATTTTATATAGTCCAATGTCTATGACTTGTTTTAAATAAATATATAGATAGGTAACAAACAAAAAAATCATACTTTTATTCAGATTTGGCTGGCCAACCCAACAATCATTACAAAGGTAATGCCAACCCATTTGAAATATGCGAACAAAATGGCATTTTACTTAATAAAAAATCACTCCAACTGTACAATTAAATTGTAGATGTTATGTGACTTTTTCCCCAAGAGAAGAGAAATATATGATATAACCCCTTAGAATTAAAAGGGAGATAGAAAAATAGAGGATAAAAAGATCCTTTGGTTAAAAAGAGATATTAATAAAAAAATATGCATAAAAACTCTTTAAAAGGGGGAAGAATAATTATTTATTTAAATAATTATCAAAAGGCAACCTTTTGTGAAAGGGTGTGATGGTTTGGAAACTACCCCTTAAAGGGATATATAAATCATTCATGTGAGGCATGGAAAACATTCAAGGATGGAGAACATTCAAGGAGAAAAGAGAAAGAGGAACTAAAAGGGCACAAAGGAGTGAAGGTTAGGGTCTAGGTGGGCATTAAACATTTGGAGAAGAAGGGGCACACAGCGTGTGTCCAACTCCGGGGGTACAGTGTACACCCGGGAGTGTCCTGGCCAGGGCTGTGTTTATGTCATAAAGACAGGTTGGTTTTGTGCAAGAACCGGTTCCTCCCAGGGTGTTTGTGCCGGGAAATAGCTTAGGTCCATAACCATTCCTCTGAGTATCAGATTTCCTCTGAGTGCTGGATAGCAGCCTTTCCATGACTTAAGTATTGAGAACCATTGATTCCATAATATTGGGAATATTGTCTATATGATTTTGATGCTAATCTATGTGAATTATATGGATGTGTTATTCAATTTACTATGTTAATTATGTACTTTAGAATCCTTGTCTAATCATCACATATTATGCTTACATTGGTTAATCTATATTAGTTATTCACATCATTTTAGTAATATTGCATCTTGTAAATTATCTTAATCATCACATTTATTATATTAAATCCACTGCTAACACTTAAACTACTTTTGGAAGAAAAGTGACATCACAGTAGATAATGAGTGAGCCAACAATAATAATACAGAAAAAAACAATTCAATGTCAGCATCTAGCAGATCTCAAGTGGATATTATTCAATCAAAGTATTACCTCTCAGTATTTTAGATATTCTATCTGATCCGGAACTGATTCCAAGGGGAAAAAACTAACACAAACCAAAAGAGAAGATGGCTGTAACATGAGCAGACATGTTTTGAAGGCTGGCATTATATTTTTATGGCAGTTTATGTTGCTCAACAATGTTCAACCAAAGCAAGCACTTCAAAGGCATTTATCATCAACTAAAACACATGCCAGCTGCATATGCAGGAAAAAAATATTTTAACTACACTTTTCAATACCTTTTCTAATAGGTGAGAATTCATGGTATTAGCTGCAATCCACATTATACGTTGTAAAACATGCTCAGGCTCTAGAGCCTCTGCCCAGCTAATGGCTTCTTCACTGTGAAGTCCTGCACTCAACAACCTGCCTCCAATGTTGAGCAAGAATTATAGGATTGCAGCATAATGAGAAACATTAGAAACATGTATTAACATAAAACCTTCAAGTCTGCAATATTAATATTCAAGCCTTTAGAAGTATGAAATCGGAAAACGTTATATCTACAAAACTCTAAAAAGCAAGAAGCAACACAAAGGGACCACTTATGTGGCTTAAACATCATTATTGTGGGAAGACAACATCAATCTGATATGGTAATACCATATCACATGACCACAGAACCCTCCATACCAGATTTGAGTGTGTTACAAGAAGTTCAAAAGCATCAACACAGAGATTAGTAGGAAAGTTAATTATCTTTACCAAGAAGAGCCATTAAATATTGAAATACAAACATAGAACAAAGGTCTATATAACAACCTTAACAGGAAAATGGTGAGGATATCAAGTATCATAATCAAAAAACAACTAAGCTGGCAGTTGAACCTTCTACAATTAAGGAAATTGAAATTATAGTCAATGTCCATACGTGACTAACATAGGTAAACAAGACTGAGGTTCATGGTCAGGACTCAAGAACAATATGAACATGACAACCCCAAAAATGGGCAACTCCCCTATCACAAGAAAAAAAGAGATTAAAATATCAAGACATCTCTAGGAAAGTGAAGGAAACCAAAAGGGACAAATATCCTATATAAAGAAGCATGACATGAAAATGGAACGTACTAATGTAATATATATCTCAAGATGCATTAAGACGAATTAGGGTAGAGATAAGGGGCCTAAACCATTAATAATAACAAAATCTTTGGGATAGTTTTCAAAAAAAAATTGAGAGCAGAGTGGTTGTGCAATTTTTGAAGGTATGGTGATGAAAGGGAGAAAATGTGGGTAGAGGTATTGCTTTATAGATTCTCATGTATTTGCATGTGCAACCAATGAGGCATTAACTGTCGGGAGTGTTAAGTTTATCACCTACTTTCTCCTTCCAACCTTCAGGCATAGCTTTTGTGTGCAGATTTTTAATCTAAGGTAATGAAAGGGAAAAAATGAAGGTAGAGTTATCGATGTATAGATTCTCATTAATTTGTGTGTGCAATCGATGAGACATTAACTGTGGGAAGTGTTGAGTTTGCAACCTATTTTCTCCTTCCAACCTTCACGCAATCCTCTTGTACTCACCTCTCTTTGCTTCTGATTTGGTGTTATGCTCTCTATGCTCAAAGAGGTCAAGGCAGTTTCCATGCAAGCTCAGTAGCTGGTGCAGGAAATAAAAACAGTTCCAAGGACAAATTAAAAGGCCCCATCTCTGATAATCAGTTCAGAGGAGTTTATGGGACTACTTATTGCTCATTGTGAAATACATAAAGAAAATATTTGAGGAAGCAGTAAACCAAGATGTTAGAACTAAACAAACCACAAGCAGTTTGGAGAAGAGGTTAAGAGATGGTGTAAACGAAATAGTTACCCATAAGAACACTGGGAATTTCATTCATGAGGTAAATAAAAAAATGTGTAAGGCTCTGACAAATTCACGTTGGCTGCTGCTGAGAATTCTATCTTTGCACACATGGATAAATTGGAAGAAGATTGTGGAAGGGGCCACAGAGTAGGTGATGTCCGTTGTAAGGGTGGTAATTGGCCTACAGAGTCTGGAGAGTGAAGACCACTGGGCATTTCAGGAGAAATTATATTCTCACAAGAAATCTGCCTTAGTTTCTAGTTCTTGTGGTATAAGGAAGACATATGGTGTGATATTTGTGATACTGTTGTGGAAGGATATCGTAGCATTGGTCAAACAGGTAAAGAGGTGAAAGAGGGTGATTACACTATCAACGAAATAACTCCTCATAACCATCTATTGAGAAGGGAGGTTGATGAGCCTCTTGGAGTGAAGGTCAATGCAAATCTCTTAAATTGTTGGAGTAAGGATTTATAAGTTAGCTACCAAGGATAGGCTCAAGAGAACATGGCAAACCTGGTTATGTTTATTCTTTTCATGTCCTTTCTCTTGTTTTTGACTGTTCTTTGTCACTTGGTTTAGTATGTTAGTTTTATGGATTGATGATACAGTCCATATAGGATGCACACAGACTTTGGTTAACCTATTTAATTTGACATTCAGAAATCAAGCCCATGGTAACTTAGCTTCACCTTTATACAATTTTAGAGTGACAACCTTTATAAAACCTTCATTGAACTATTAAACAAAATTCATTTGCATAGTTACCCCCAACAAAGAGCTTAGTAAAATTATGTTGGCAACAAGCTTAGTTGTGTCAATTTCTAGGTAGCCCGGAAGATTTCTCACCATCACCATGTCATCAAAATGCAAGGAACATCTAAAACATCACCTAGAGGGTATGGGATGCATCTTCACTAAACACTACACAAATATGTCCACCTTTAGAACACATAGATTTGAACTGTTTAGTAGGTTGCCAAGGATGCCTAGTCCTCCCCCTTTTTATATGAAAAAGGGGATATCTGCACAACAGTTCCCTAAGAAGCTACAAATTTTTGAGCACATTGGTGTCAATTTCCATGTAGCCAAGGATGTCCGAAGAAGCACATGGGGCAATGGAGATGCATCCCCACGGAACATGGCACAAACATGTTCCCATTTTGAACTATGTATGAATTTGATCCCCTGCTTCATAGCGACGTGCAATTTCTCATGACAAATTTGAATATAGATTTTTTATTAGGATGGATGTCTCATCAAGCTAATTTTAGCTGCCTCCATAATCAATTAGATACCTCTCAAGTCCTCATATACCTTAATGACAGGATTTCAGCTATTTACTTCCAAAATTTAGTTTTACTATTGTTATTTTTAAACCACTATGCTAGAGAGGAACCCTTGTGGTTGGTCTCATAAACGTCCTTGTGGCTGAAGCATAATTGCAATATAGACATTAACGTCAAAATCTACCATAGGTTTCTGTACTTAAATAACTAGAATCATCCAAGAGTATATAACAAAAAAATAACGTCTTTTTAATATTGACACAAGAAGATTAAGAAGGTATATGCTTACAAAGAGTATTGATTATAAGACCAATATTACAAAAAGATAACTCCAAAGAGCGTGATAAAATCCACCATCAAAATAAAAAAGCAGGTATGACAAAGACTACAGCTATAAAAGGGTGGCTAATTACAAAAAAAGAAATGAAATGTTAAGAAAAAAGAAGGTGAATATTTATGGACATCTATTATACAAATGGTCTCAAATCAACAACTTGAGAAAAGAAATGTGGCCCTCTTAGAGATGGCCAACTCCAAAAAGCTTTCATATTTTAAAAGAGAAAATTTCTGAATACAAGAATCGAGATGATTATAACGAGAGAAAAAATGCATTTCTGCCCTAAAAGGTAACATGTACAGAAGCCTTTCATCAAACAACCCTAAAGTTGAACTTCAGCAAAACACCATAAAAACTCCCCTTTCCACTTACTATTTCTTACACAACATATTAAGCATATGATATCTATTACTCAAAAAATGACACACTACTCACTAAACTATTGAATAATTTAGTTATATCATAAGATGGTGAAGTGGAAAAGCACGTAGATGAGTTTCAGAGACATGCAAGCTTGGATGTATGATCTTATGCAAATTGCTTCAATTGTAAAATTTTAATATCCAACTTGTATATATCCTGGTATAAACTTTAATTTATTTAACTAAATTACCTGCAAGTTTCGGAAAGACTTGGAGAATCATTAAGAAATAGTTGTTGCACAACTATCTGCACCAACCCATTTGTGGTGACCATGGCTCTTTCCGGAACAGCATGGCAAGCCAAATTCCCCATTATGCCCAAGCATATCTCCTGTGGTCGGACACAGTTTATTAGCACAACATAACTTGCACAGATCCCTTAAACCATAAATCCAATAAATTTGATACTTTACAATATACACCTCTTGACTGACTGTTATGACACATTTTTTAGATTAATATGAATCTAAACATATAGAAAAATCTCTCAAGAGAATTTCCATATTTTTTTGTTAATACTAGAATATCCATCCTCCATTTCACCCTTAACCCAGCAGGTTCCAAACCTTTCAACGCATCTGAGTAAAAAGACATCTACCATTTTAATGGTTTGTGACAATGATATCTTAATCTCTTTACTTGCATACTCTGTAATATATTTTACGAAGTACATCAAGAAGTAAACACCAATAACTAACACAATTTTCTATGTTACCATCAATTTTCTCTATGCACAAATACATAAAATACAACCACCCACTGCAAATTAATGATATTACTGTAATGATCCCCTTTGGGCTGCATAGTTGTTGTCAAGGTATTGGTCAGGTTGTATAATCATTTTGTTATGTAGATGATTGAAACTGTGATTTTTTGAAATTTTTTTGTTGATCAGTTGAATTCCATGGCAGGAAAATGAGTAAAAGGGATAGTTGCTTTCTTCATTATTTATGGTAGTTCCTCTTAAACTCTAGTGCTGAGAGGTGTTTGAGGGACACCTCTGTTCTTGCATGTGAATCTATTATTAATAACTATAGTCAATAGTGGAATATGAGTTGAAAGGTGAATTTATGGCTCTTACAAAGGATATTTACAGTTCAAGAAGAGTGAAGAACCTAAATTTAAAGTTAATAATAATTACTTCCACTCTCATTATTACTATGTTACGCAGTCCATCATGCCATCTCTTTGGGGGGGCTCACTGTTTCTTCTTTGAAGGAGATGTGGCCATGCAATAACTAACAAGGAGATCTCTGTCTGTTTACCCTGGTTGTCCATTAGTTCAAAGTTTTCCTTCTATCCTTGAGGAAGAATACAAGAGCTGTTGAAACAAAAGGACACGAAGCAGACTCTCAATGGTTCTGGTAAGGCTTCTTCATTACTAACAGTACAAGAATTTTGGATAATTTGAAGAGTGAAACCAGGTAAGTGAGATGGCTCCTTGCACACATGTAGGTTATTCTTGCTAATGCTCAATCTGCCATGACATGGATTGATTATTATCAAGGGTACATGGGGATGCATCCACTGCCCTTTTGCAAATGTACCTGTCCTGAGGACAATCCAAGGATAGAAGTTTGTCCCAAATTGCCCCTCGCCATCCCCTGAACCTGGCAGATACTCAGAAACATCTCAGAAACGGACAAGAAATGGCACAGAAAATCAGGTACAGCTAGCCATCCCCACTTTAAAAAGGTCACAAATTTTATTAAAAAAATCCCAGAGTCAAATAAAATAATGTAAAAGTGTGTTTTTTGGTGAACCTCCACACCACAATCAGCCCTAAATGCCTTAAACACAACCTTCTTATTCATTTGAATAACATTCGTCATCCCTGTTAGCTGCAGAAAGTGGAGTGTTGGCATTTCAATTCGCACCTCTAGAATGCAGATTGGAAACAAACAGCTATGCACAGTTAGACTGCTCTTCAAATTAGGAGAGGAAGCTCCCTCTTTGCTGTTTATGCTTAAGAAGAAATACTAAACTACTGCCAATCTTTTTATTCTCAGCTTAAGAGCACGAGGTTATAAAACTCTTTGCATCGTAGCTGAGGTTTTCTCTGGTTTCGTAACTTCAACTACAACTAGGCCTAAACTAATGACGCTTCTGACAAGTCGAGTAAATTCAGAGCCTGAGAATCAGAAGTAAACAAGGAATGATTTGACTCAACACAGATACTTAAATAAACTCGCTTCCAAAACACACTTGAAACATCATTGTACTTTCGAGATGTATGCTGAAATAAAGATTATCCAAGCCAAACATATAAACAAAATACTGAAAGATATTGAGACCGTAGATCAAAGCAAAGTAGGCATGAGATTTATTTCCTCAAATTCTAACAGCAATAACACCTCTGGGACAGCAGATTGTAGAGAAGTAGGCTTACAATATGCGATCAAACCAGATTACACTTGAAACAAAAGTGAACAGACACTGAATAACAAAGTTGCAAGCAAAGTAGGCTCAACAAATTTGTTATCACATCAACATTTAAAAATAAATGGGCAAGGCTGCCCTTATTTATATACAAACAAGGAGTAGGGAACCCTAAAATCTCCTTGCTTTTAACAACTAGACTTGCCAATATGCAAGCTTTATTTCTAAGACTAAACAAAAGATAACTACCAGTTAACTAACTGCTAAAATTAGTTAACTGGAAAAGCTCCAACTATACATTGATATTTCCAAAGAATAGATATGTATGAATGAGAACAGACAGCTTAACTTGGAAAAGGCATCAAGTTAACTGCTGCCTTTACTTGAGTTATATTCCTAGAAATCTTTGCATGCTCCAACTGGTAGTTCACTCATTGATAACTTGGGAAATCATATCCTCCAAAAAGCTGTTAACTGCCTCTTCATCAAGAACACTGATACTATCCAGAATGATGTACTATTTTTCCAACATCTCCTCACCATCTACAATCAAACTTAGCAATTATTTCCTCTTTCCAGCTGCTTCATCAAATTTTGCTGACAATGCGGCAACATGATTCATCTTGCAAGCAACAGGACCACCATTAAAATTGCCACGGATGAGATTTTTGAACTCTTTTTGCACTTCACCGAGATCAAAGTAAGTGCCATCTTGTGATGTCCCCACTCTAGTCAATTCTCAGGAGCAGTGTGTTAGCCTATCTGTTGGACCCTTGTAAGCTAACTGTTTGGTTAGAGAGTCAGTGGCATTATTTGATGGGTTTTTTCGTTCTCATTCTTTGACTTCAATGATTGGCTCACAGCAGGCCTTGGCAGTTCAATGATTGACTGCTTCTGACGGCACGTCAATATGACAAGTTATGAGTGAGATATTAATATTCTCGTGAAATTGAAGAGTTTTAACTTTATTTAATGGAATATTATAAAGTTGATTTGACTTTATAATAAAGAATTCACTAAAATTTATTTAAGTGAAAATTAAAACACTTTATCAAAGGGGGCGCCCATTTATTTATTCATTGACTATTGAAATGTTTAAAATACGTTTTAAATGCATTTTAAAGTGAAATTGGCATCACTTTTTGGACATGAGTGCCTTTTTGTGCATATAAGGCAGCCAAAGGAAATTACAACTCTATTATTGACTATTTGACATTTCTCTTGGCTTTGGCTTTGCTTACTTCTCTGAGACAAGGGTTTCAGGAGTTTGCTTATCTCTGGAGAACGAAAACTCTTCACAGATCTGTGATTGTGAGACTATGAAAGATCAGTTGAATGATTGCAATAGCGAGGGCTTCAATTCAGAAGTTTCTACAGTGCTTAATCAGGGATTTCTATGCATATTCAATAGAGTTCTTCAATAAAATACAGGAGGGTTTGTGAGACAGGCGCTTATCTTCATCTAGTGATCATTCATGTTATGGCCGTTCTTTCCTTGCAGATGGCGTGTTTTTCTTCTTGAAGGGCGTGGCTCTTAGATAAAGGGCGTTTGGAGTTTTCTGGGAGAAATGCCTTCTTTATTGAGGGTCTCTCATCTCCTTCATTCGCATCTAGCTTGTTCCCTTCATTTGCTTCAATTTTCAGGCTGGAGGTTGCATTCAGTTGAATTCTACGCTTGAAATTGTTAATTTTCATCATTCTTGGCTGGCAAACTGGAATAATTTCTTATTAAAATAATCTGGAGCATTTCGGGTATGTCTAAAATTTGTAATCTCTTTGTTTCAGTTATTTAATACCTTTTGCACTTCCATTTGGTAAATTTAAGCTTAGTTTTGAGTTTTATCAGCTTTTATATGTTGCGCCCCTTCTATTTCTCTCTAGAAACTTTCTTAAAAAACTTAAAAGAACACAAAAAGATAATCAAAACAATAGGGGTTTGAAGAGGAGCCAATTGGGCTCATCACAGTGGTATCAAAGCTCTGATCCTGCCAGCCTGGAGGGTTAGCAGTTTCTATGGGGTCACATCAGAACAGGTTTGACAGGTACTACTCACACAAGGGTCCTGGTTATCAGAGAAGTACTTTTGAACCATTTCCAGTGTTTCCATTTGATGAACAGGAGGAAGATTTTGACTTTGATAATATGGCAAACAGGGAAGAGGAAGGTCCTTCTCGGAATCGTCTTGATAATGAAGAAAGAGAGGCCAGAGATGTACTAAGAAGGATGGTGGCAGGCCAAGAACAGGTGGCGAACATCCTCCAGCTGCTTAGTACCAATGTCCAGAACTTGACAGTTCAAAGAAGGCAGAATCAGGATCAAGATCAGGAGGGAAGTATTCATGGAGAAGCTTGCAGGAATATTGCTCTAGCACACACCTATGAAAGACCCACATGCCCTACATTCACTAGAAATAAAACTAATGAAGAGGAAGAGGCTAAAGAGGGTGGTGACGTGAACTTTGCAGATAACATCATGACTATGCATGATGAATGGGATGCATTGCCTTCGAGAGTTAAGGATCACCTTAACTTTGATCGATTCATGAGCTAGAAGAGAGAACATACTAGAAACAGGTTTGACAGGAGGCCTAAACAGTGGAATAATGATCTCAGGCAAGCTACCAATAAAATTATGTTAACTAATTTTGATCGTAGTGGCAGAGTCACAGCACGTGCCTGGGTGAGTAAATTAGACACCTTCCTTACATTGTGTCCTATGACAGAGGAGGATGCTATTAGATTCGGAGCTCTCCACAAATTTTACAGATCGATTGGTAGAGAGGTTTGACAAACGTGATCCCGAAATTTACTTTAGGGATCTTCCACAGTTGAAACAGTTGGGTAGTTTGGAGTCATACATTGGAGAGTTTTAGAGACTGTCAGTTATGGTGACAGGCATATCAGAGAGGAGGCTGATTATATTGTTTATGGAGGGTTTATTTGAGCCCATGAAAGGTTGGATCAAAGCTTTCGATCCACTTACTTTACAGGAGGCCATGAGGAAAGCTCGCAGTAGCACCTCGGAAACAGTTTGGCTCAATACCATCCACTTCCTACAATGATAATAAATCTGATCCAAAAAAGTTTGATAATTCCGTTCAAAAGAAAAAAATTTCAGCACCTTTAGATCGGGAAACCATTAATGATTTACGTAGGAAGAAACTCTGTTTTTATTGCAAAGGCCCATATGACATCAACCACGATTGCCCCCTCAAGCCTAAAGGGCAAAATAGGCATATGGAGTGGTTCTTTGAGGGAGAAGAGTTGACTGATTTTTCAGACCAGCAAGCTGCAATTTATGATACAGATGAGGAAAAATCAGAAAAAGAGGTTGAAATTGAGCTACAGGAAGCTCATATGTCTAATATGCAGAGAGAAGGTTCTTTTAGACTTCGCAGGATACTAGCTGGTCAAAGAGTCATTTGTCTTTTGGATACAGGTGCAACCCATAACTTTATTGATTCTCAGTTGGTGGAGAAGAGAGGCATTCAAACTCAACAGTTTGAAGGTATTAGAGTTAAGGTTGCAGATGGGTACACTCTCAATTGTGAGAGGATGATTTTTTATTTGCCAATGAAACTCAACAATTTTGAGTTTAAGGCAGATTTTTATGTTGTGAACATGGGAGGTACAGACGTAGTTCTTAGCATGAAGTGGCTTCAAGCGATAGGAGAGTTCACACTTAATTTATGTGACATGGAGATGAATTTAAAGTTGATGGCACAAATCATGTTCTTAAAGCTATAAAGCACAGCAATGTAAAAGAAATTTCACTCCGAAGAATGGAAAGATTGATTCGGCATAACATGGTGGATTGGTTCGCAAAATGCAGGATAATGCCTTCACAGAAGGAGCAGCAGGATTCTTCTTATCATCCAGATGTTCAGGCACTCCGAATCAAACATGCAAAGGTTTTCAGTGCTATACCACCAGGTAGACCTCCTGATAGAGGTATTGAGCATATAGTGGAGTTGGAGGAGGGCACAAAACCTATCATGATCACTCCTTACCAGCACCCCAAATGTTTGGAAGATGAAATTGAAAAAACTATTAAAGAACTTTTGGCTATGGGGCACATTAGGCCGAGTAAGTCACCCTTTGCTTCATCAGTTGTTTTGGTGAAGAAAAAGGATGGTACACTCAGAATGTGTATTGACTACAGGATGCTCAACAGGAAGACTATTAAGAACAGGTATCCCTTACCACAGATTGACGAGTTAATAGATGAGCTACATGGAGCTTGCTATTTCTCGAAGATTGATTTGAGGACTGGGTACCATCAGATTAGAGTCCGAGAGGAGGCTATTGAGAAAACCGCATTTCGATGCCACTGTGGACATTATGACTTCTTGGTTATGCCATTCGGTTTAACCAACGCTCAGGCCACTTTCCAGTCCACAATGAACAAGGTTTTCCATCCTCACTTGAGGAAATTTGTTTTGGTGTTCTTCGATGATATACTAGTTTACAGCAAGTCTTGGGAGGAACACATAGTTCACTTGGATGCAGTATCGAGCATACTTGACAGGGAGTCCTTGTACGCCAAGGAATCCAAGTGTGCACTGGGCATGAGAGAACTTTTATATCTGGGTCACATCATCAGCAGTGAAAGAGTCAGTATGGATCCAGAGAAAGTTCGTGCTATCATTGATTGGCCTACACCTGAGACATTGACACAACTCAAAGGGTCTGTAGGTCTATGCATCTTCTACCGTCGGTTCATTAGTGGATTTTCGCATCATGCAGCACCACTGACCGATTTGACTAAGAAGGGAGCCTTTGTGTGGACACCTTTAGCACAAGGGTGCTTTGAGAAGTTTAAACTTCTCATGACTACATGTCCAGTTTTAGCATTACCAAACTTCACCAAGCCGTTTGAGCTACATTGCGATGCCAGTGGTGAGGGTATTGGGGCAGACATCCTATAGCTTTCGAGAGCAGGACGCTGATAGGTCTTGAGAGGAGCTTTAGCATTCACGATAAGTAAATGTTGGCCATCATGCATGCCATGGCCAAGTTCAGGCAATATTTGGTTGGTAGTAAATTTTGTGTTAAAACTGATCACATTAGTCTGAAACATTTCCTAGGATAGCGAGATTTGAATGAAAGACAGCAGAAATGGGTTAGCAAACTTCAGTCCTATGATTTTGACATCTCCTATGTCAAGGGTACACAGAATGTGGTTGCTGACGCATTATCTCGCCGCCCACACTTGAGCTCCATTACAGAGATTGCAGAGGACTAAGACACATGATAGTTGCAGAGTATGCTAAGAACCCGTGGGCTTCTAGCATAGTGGATGGGACAATACAAGATGGCAGATACTCACTTGTAGATGATCTTATCATTTACAAAGGGAGGATATTTCTAGTCCCAGGTTCTGAGATGAGGGACAAGGTATTGAGATCATTTCACGATTCACCTATGGCAGGGCATCCCGGTTACTTTAAGACCTACAGGCAGGTACGAGAGAGATTCTCTTGGAAAAGGTCTCAAGTCATTTGTTCTTCAGTATGTCAGGGAATGCCTTGTTTGTCAGGAGAACAAGCAAGAACATACATACCCTGCAGAATTGCTTCAGCTGCTTCCTATTCCTGAGAGGAAGTGGGAATGCTTGTCGATGGACTTTATTACAGGCTTGCCGAAAGCTCAAGGGAAAGACAACATTTTTGTGGTAGTAGATAGATTGACGAAGTATGCTCATTTCTTCCCAATCACTACTACTCACACAGCTACACAGGTGGCGGACTTGTTTTTCTGAGAGGTATTCAGATTGCACGGTTTGCCTCGGAGTATAGTCAGTGACAGAGATAGAAGGTTTATGAGTAACTTTTGGCAGGAGTTATTCAAACGTTGTGGGACAGAACTCACTCCGAGCACCAGCTACCACCCACAAATAGATGGGCAGACTGAGATAGTCAACAAATGGGTGGAGGGATACTTGAGGAATTACAGTTCAGGGCAGCAGAAGGCATGGGTGAAGTGGTTATACCTTTGTGAGTATTGCTACAATACCACTCATCACATGAGTATTCAGATGACACCTTACCGAGCGTTGTATGGATATGATGCTCCGAGTTTTCTAGACTTGTTGCTGAATGACAGCAGAGTACCTAGTGTTGGGGATCTATGAAAGGAGAACTAGGACATTATGAGAGCACTCAAAGAGAACATTCAGAAGGCTCAAAATCAGCAAAAGCAATATGCTAATCAGCGGCGAGTGGAGCGATCTTTCGAGATTGATGATTTGGTGTATCTGATGCTACAGCCTTATAGGTAGTCCACCCTTCGTAAGAAGGGCGCCGAGAAACTCAAGCCACGATACTATGGACCATTCAGGGTTGTCAAACGTGTTGGTGAAGTGGCTTATGAGTTAGATCTACCGGTGGACAGTAAGGTTCACAATGTGTTCCATGTGTCACGCCTCAAGAAGGCGTTGGGACAACAGGTGACTCCTTCCACAGATTTACCACCCTTGGATGATGAGGAAAGTGATTTTACGATACAGGCCATTCTAGATTCGAGCGTCATCTTGAGGTTATCGAGAATATCACGATGCGATGGATCTCTTGGCGGAAGATTCACCGGAGGTATGATGTTCTACAACATAAACCTTTGAGTTTGTACGAGACAAACGAATTCGAGGAGGTTACGATGTCCCCCACTCTGTTCAGTTCTGGGGAAAGCGGTGTCGTAGCCTATCTCATGGACCCTTGTAAATTCTTTTGAATTCTGAAATTAAGATTGGATATTTGGTAGCTTTGTTCCACCATCTTTGACACAGTTGACCACGGCGAGCCTTGGCGATTGATGATTATAACCACGTGACCGCGTCCGTGATAAGTTATGACAAGATATTAATATTCTCGTGAAATTGAAGTGTTTTAACTTTATTTAATGGAATATTATAAAGTTGATTTGACTTTATAATAAAGAATTCACTTAAATTTATTTAAGTGAAAATTAAAACACTTTATCAAAAGGGGCGCCCATTTATTTATTCATTGACTATTGAAATGTTTAAAATACATTTTAAATCACTTTTTGGAGATGTGTGCCTTTTTGTGCATATAAGGCAGCCAAAGGGAAATTACAACTCTATTATTGACTATTTGACATTTTCTCTTGGCTTTGGCTTTGCTTGCTTCTCTAAGACAAGGGTTTCAGGAGTTTGCTTATCTCTGGAGAACGAAAACTCTTCACAGATATGTGATTGTGAGACTGTGAAAGATCAGTTGAATGATTGCAACAGCAGGGGCTTCAATTCAGAAGTTTCTACAATGCTTAATCAGGGATTTATGTGCATATTCAGTAGAGTTATTCAATAAAAATACAGTAGGGTTTGTGTGACATGCGCCTATCTTCATCTGGTGATTCATTCCTGTTATGGTCGTTCTTTCCTTACAAATGGCGTGGTTTCTTCTTAAAGGGTGTGGCTCTTAGATAAAGGGCGTTTGGAGTTTTCTGGGAGAAACGCTTTCCTTTTTTAGGGTTTCTCATCTCCTTTATGGGCGTCTAGCTTGTACCTTTCATTTGCTTCATTTGTTTGGAGGAGTTGCATTAATTGATTCCATGGTGTCGATTTCATATTCTTGATTGTAAGCTGAGACCATTCTTATTAAAATAATCTGAGACATTTGGTGTATAAAATTGTAATCTCTTTGGGTTATTTAATACATATGCACTTTCATTTGGTAGAGTTAAGCTCGAGTTTTGAGTTTATGAGCTTTTATATATTTGTGCCCTTCTAA
Organism: Sequoia sempervirens; assembly: GCA_007258455.2. Taxonomy (NCBI): domain Eukaryota; kingdom Viridiplantae; phylum Streptophyta; class Pinopsida; order Cupressales; family Cupressaceae; genus Sequoia; species Sequoia sempervirens. The sequence continues at coordinate 18,132 of VDFB02215877.1, forward strand.
CACTCTCTAGAAACTTTCTTAAAAACTTAAAACACAAAAAGATAGTAAAACAACAGGGTTTGAAGAGGGCAGTTCGGCTCATCACAAGACCGATATTTACAATATTTCACCGCACCTTCCAACCATAAATCAAACACTAGAACCCTTATAATGTAAGTCAATTTTGAATATTCTCAAGAAATGGTAGAGCAATACTAATTTGGTCTTCATTTCGAGTTGGAAGTGTTACATGTCCAAAAACGACTTTTATTTATAATTTTACCTATACGGAAAAAGTTTTGTACAAAAGCTAAAATAGATCTACTAACAACCTAACGGATCTCGATTTATAAAATTATTATAAATATAGTTTCATATGTTCCAAAGGTGGCTGTTTCAATTCATACCTAGAAGTAAACCAATGTCAGCTGAAAAGGAAAACTACCGTTTTCAAAAGACTTAACTGAAAACTATCAGACTAGGGTTTGCATAAATATATATATATTCTATTTTAAAATAATTCAGCATTTATTCAAATGGAAATAACTAACAAACTGTATTTACCATTTACCATTTCATCAACTAATATTTCAATGAATACACTGCTGCAAAAATAAAATAATAATAATTGGACGAGCAATACCTGGAATGGAGTGCAAGGAGTTTGTTACTAACATCATCATCTTCATTCAGTGATTCATGAACTATTTTATCATTTGGAAAAAAGGGTTTATCATCAAGGGCTTTTCCGCCCAACCAAGACCTACTGGTCTTCCCGTGTTCTTCAAATGAAGAAACCCGACCCTTCACGAGGGTAATCATCAAGGATCTGGTGTCATCATGTCTCTGAGCCTGGTGTCCATGCACCTATACTATTGGTCGATCCCTCTTCTGTAGGTTTCCCCTGTCCGAAGGATCAATCTGACCAGAGTAAATCTGGTACAAGGATACTGACTTCTGCCTAATTGGCATCTACCTTGGCCAAGGGTTTATATTTGTTCCTGGCACTACTGTGCCGACTCTATTAGCACTGCTGTGCCGTCAGTGTACACCCTTGCTCGACACGACTACCTCAGGGTTTGGTTTCTTATTCAATTAATTTGATAACGAGCAAAATTACTCTTAGGTTCATAACCCAGTAGTTTATTGTTGTCTTAGAGGTGGATCCCTTCCTTAAGAAGATCTACTGATGTCGCGAAAAAGAGAGAAAAGAAATAGGTTCCAGATTGGATTAAGAATTCATTTATAATCTCAGAATCAGCATAAGTTTCATGTCTGAAATTATACACCAACCAGGTCAGACCAGTAAGATAGAATTTGACAAAGTGATATCATACGAGTGTCAGGAGGCTTAATTGAGTGCAGAAGTCTAGATGACGTTGTCAAGTTGACATTTTTAACAGGAATTCATAACAGTGAAACTCAGAATGAAAAGTATATTGTCATCAGAGTAAGATGCTACTGCCACGTAGTTAGAGGTTAAGCGAGCTTCAGTTTGATACTAATGACTATAAGTCGAGGGTCATGAATCAAAGAAAAATCATCTGCATTCAGTTTCCAAATAGGTTTCAATGGTTCCGGAAACAGAATGGTGTTGAGAGAATTTAATCAGCTGGATTGTTCAAGTTCAGAAATGCAGGATACAGATGAAGATTTATACAGATACAGAGCAGCAAGACATACAAAAATTCAAGGTAAAATTCCTACAGGATATACATTTAAGAAAGATAGCAATTGCCAAGGAATGATGGAATACCCTTATCATATTAACGATTCCCGTGTTCAACACAAAAGAGAAAAATACGCATTTCATTCAATAGATAAAATAAACTACGATTAAGCTCCTTCCCTGCAATGTCGGGTATATTCAAAGGCGAACATAAAGAGAAGTAGAAACGTGCCTGGCTGCGTCAGGAAGGAAAATGAAGTAGAGCCTAGCTCGATTATCAACTGCCAATGGTGCGCAGATTTCTCCTCAGCTCGATTCCAAGAAGAACCCCGCACTAACCAGAGATAGATTGAGATTTGTTCAAGGGTAAACCTCCTAGCGCTGAAAGGTCGCAAGAATTTCCAGAAGATATTCCAGCGACGAGAGAAGGAAAACAAAGGAACCCTAGCTATGGCGGAAGAAGATTTCTGTTTTGAGGAAAGATTTGATTAAAAACGAAAGCTGAGAAGGAAGAAGAATTTCCCCGTTATCATTTTCGCAATATAAAGACCATTTTCTGAAGATGAAGAAGAATGAGATTTCGATGCAAGAACTGATGTTTAAAAGATTGCGTGCATGAATTCCCGTCATGGCTCTTGAATGCCAGGCGTTTTCTTCCAACGACAGATGATGGCGGGGTGTTCTGTTTCCTTCCCTCGCACGACCTCCACCGGTTCCTCAAAAGGAAATACGTTACCTAAGCTTTTTAACGCATAAGCTCTTCCATTATTATAATTTGAACTTTTAGTGTTTAAGTATTTACAATTGTATTATTTATTTTAAATTATCTTTGCTAAGTAAAATTTATTTTAATTTCGACTTTAATATTCAATACTCATTTACCAAGGCCAAGGTTATATTTTTGTGCCGTTTTACACAACCCAGAGCTTGATGACAATAGATCCTTGTTGATTGCATCCTCTCCTTGATGATAGTCCCTTTTTCCTTCGTACTATGTCGGTCCTGCATCCAGTTGACATCGGAAATTAAGGTTAGACCATTCTTAGTGCATTAATTCATAACACATATAATATCATCATCAACATTATCAGTCAATACATTCGAATTTTCTTTTTAAATAAACATTCCCATTAACATTTCCAGTTACCAAAACAAAACAATTATTTAATCCTTTACTTCAAGTTCACATGAAAGACAGTTTAAATAACAATATTAACATCCATGAGTCCTTTCACAACATATTGAGTCTTTGGGGAATGTAACAAGATAACTGATTTTCT
>VDFB02215878.1:0-11414 GCA_007258455.2 Sequoia sempervirens
AAAGAGTGCCTGGTCTGGTGCTATCTCTAGCTCTTGCTCTATAGACATCCCTTGCATTTGAGCAATGAGAACTGCATTCTCCATTTGCTGAGAGGCATATGCATGACCTACGGAATCGGGCATGATGCCTTGACTACGTTGCTCTGCTATCTTCTGTTGTAAATTCCCTCACGGGCAATTTTGGGGCATGTGTGCATCATTGCAAGGGAAGCACCATGGATTAATCTCCTCGGCAAGATTATTTTGTCCCATTACCAACTCTTTACTCGAACTAGGATAGACAATCTGCATCAGCATAGTCACGGGCATGACCTGATTGCTCTATTGAGTTTGGGCATTACTGCGCGATCTATCCTGCCATTGATTCTGTTGAAAAGAGGTTTCCCGCCTTGGTAGTTTTGGTAAGCAGGCTTCTGGTAGGCATACCATTGTCGTTTCATACTGGTTAGCTCATTTTTCATGGTTCGCAACTGCTCCTTCATGTCGTTCATCTTAGCCGCCAGGGGATTAGGCATTGGAGCCATGCTCGGCATCGTTCCCGGGGACACATACATAGACCGAGGGGGCGCGGGAATGCCAGTTGAAGCTACCTCTGGTTCTGCTGCAGTCGATTCCGGGAACAATGGTATGATAGGTCGCAGTGCCAACTTTCTGGCGGCAATAAGATTGTTCTCATGGTGACAACAGGGCTATGCATCAAATGGATATTTCGTAGAGAGGTGTAGCATCTGCGAGAATATAGGTATTTATAGACTTTGGATAGAACATAGGCATCAAATTCGGAGGTGGTCGACTGTCGACAGGGACCCTCTACTAAGTCGAATGAAACCGAGCATTGTAATCGGCCAAAGCTTCATGATGAGCCCGCTTTATATTAGCCAGGTGGTGATATAGCGAAGATTTGTCGCCATTATTTGAGAAGCGCTCATAGAAAGGATTTCCGAGCTGATCCCAATTGCCAATTGTATTAGCCGGAAGAGTACAATACCAGTCTAATGCCTTCCCTCTAAATGAGGCTGCAAGCAACTGCAAAGCCGCATTCTGGTTAGTAATGCCATGAACCAGACATACATCGGCCACATCTTGCAAGTGCTCCGCCGGAGTTTTTGCATCGTCCCTAGTGAACTTTGGGACAGCCTTTAAAGCGGAAGTTGGGATTGGAGCCCACACTGCGGGTGGTACAGGGGCTATCAAAGGGCTACCAGCATCCCAGGCTACAAAATTTCTAGCCATCTACCCAAGGGGCAGAGGAAGAGGCAGAGGTGATGTGTTAGCCTGTTGACTTTTCGCCTTGATTGAAACTAGTGGTGGTACGAGCAGAGCAAGGATTTTTGCGGTTTGAAACCTAGTAACGGGCCTATGGCTCATACACTCTTTTGGATTGCGAACGTTCTAGTTCATCCCACTGGGCGTGTCAGAAAAAGAACTGTTGATCCAAAAGTTTGCAGGCAGCAGCCTTATGGGAAACTTAGCTATTGGGGGACTTGTGCGTGTAGCTAAGTGACCTCTGAGGTTTTATCGAAGTCGGCTCTTCGTTTTTTAATGGGGGGGAGATAAGGGAACGAAGAAAAACATAAAATAAACAAATCTAAGCTAAGGCGATGCGCCAAATCAATGATGAGATAAGTAAGCACATTGCAAAAAACAAAGGCTTAGGTTGTAATCAGCGTATATCAAATCGACAATTCCCAGCACTGCAAACATAAGAACATCAAACTATTTGCATAATATAACCCATATAACATCAGCCAACACAAAAGAGTAGCAACATGATTTGTATTACGCTAAGCTATATAAAGATTACAAAAGTTTGAAATAGATGTTCGTATATTTCAAAAAATGCAAGCACAATCTAATGTTCTGTCAAATGCTTGAAAACATAGAGGCTGAACAAATTGGCACAGTCTGCAAATTCAAATTTAATATTAAACACTATAGCGGCTAATTCTCAGCACTAGGAAATTTTGTCCATCTAACAACAACCATAAAATGAAGAAAGGGCTGCTTAAAATGAGCCAGCCCACCGCCTGAAGGCACCAACAAGAAAGATGCTCCAGCGCAATCACCAACCAAAAAGATTCCTCCACGCCATTAGCAACAGAACAAAGGAAAGGCAGCATGCCAGTAGGGACAATCTGAGGAGAGATGGGCCACGCAGTAGCAAAAGGAAAGGCCACGTGGCAGCAAAACAAAAGTAGTTGCAACAACCATCAAACAAAAATAACGGACGCCCGAATGATCACCACGCAGAAAGCTCCCAACAAAGGTAACTGTGATGTGGGCCCCATCCAAAAAGAACACAGGCAGAGGCGATGTGTCAAACAAATGGAGCCCGACAAAAGAAAAGAGAAGCGTCTCAAAGGTAAGCTCCGATAGGACGCCACGTGGCAGCGACCGGAAAACTGCTAGCGGTACAAAACAAAAAGGCGGAGCCGTGAAAGAAAGAAAGACCTCAAAAGAAAAGAGCAGTGCGTGAATAAATATTCACAATTATCCTATTTCATAGATGTTCTTATGATTGTCTATTATGATTTTCTAATGTATATATCAATATTATTTTTACTCCATAATGATCATTATAATATGAATAGTAATGGCAGCATCTGCTTTAACTTTCTTCTTGAGCAATAACTTAAAATTAACTTCTAAAATGTTCAATATAGGATGTTAGGTCTGCAGTTGATTCTTTTCTAAATTTAAATAGAATTTCCTCTTACATTGAACAACATACTAGCTCTATGCCTGGCCCAATAATCTACAACTTGTACACATGAAAACTTAATCCTAATGTATATATCCAACTCTTCATAATGCAACAGTACTAAATCCTAAAAGACATCAATAAAGAGAACCTAGAGATTCATGTATACCATGCAAAGACAACAATCAATAGGCCCATCCTCCTAGTGAAGAAAGAAAAAAGAGTGCTTTTTGAGAATAGAAAATCCACCAAAAATCAACTTCACAATAGAGGAATCAAAATGAAAACATATATGAATTAGAGACCTAATCTAGATTCATGGGGGATTTCCCTAGAACCATAACCTTAAAACCCTAGATGCATGAGAATTGGAATCCAGCAGGACAATGAGATTCTAATTATGCCCAAAGGTGACATCATGACAGTCTTTTCATCTAAAGAGAAGGATCAACTCTTCCAAGGAAACCCTTTCTCTCAAAATAGTTGAACTCATCATTAGGCACTACACCCCTGTATTCAACCCCACATTAGATCTCCCAAATATTGTTCTTTTTCTAGGTTCATCTCTCTCTTCTCCCAAGTGAATGCTTTCAAGATCAGATGTTGGGAAAGATAGATACAACAAATTGAGAATATATCTGCCATGAAAATGACAAAAATATCTAGGATTTGTCAGCTATGCTTGAATATGCATACATGTAGATCTAGACAAGCTACTTCTAGACATACTCATACTTGACGTTAGAGGGATTGAATGCGACTAATCCATAAAAAACATTCCTGTCAAATGTCAAATCTGGCATGAATAGGAATCTTGCATGAATATGTGCCCACTAAGAAAGATAAGAAATTCTAGATGCAACAAAGACAAGAAAACAATGAAATAATGGATTCAACAGCCCCTAGATTCAAAAAAGAAGCTAATAATCAACATCATATAATAGAAAACAAATTCAATAAAGCATATACTAGAAAAGTAAAAGAGTGCCACTAACAATACAATGAACTCTTAGATTGTGAATCCCTTTTCAATTTCAGATATGATGCAAGAGGAAAACATAACAAAGAACAAGTGTCAAGCAAGATACTCCAATAAAGGAAGAAAAACAACAAATGTCAAGCTAAGAAATAAAAATCATTAGAAATTAAGAAATAAATCTCATTGAAAGCCCAATTAGGTCCCAAAATGAAGACAAAAATTTTAACTCTCAAACTAAAGTTAGTAGACCTCATTCTACTATTTTTCAAAGTTGCGATAGCAAGAAATACATAGGAAAAAACAAGAAGTCGTCCTATGACCTAACACAACTCAAGATCCAAAGTCAAGTATCTAAACAATCAAAACCCATATAAATTTGGACAATAAAGAACAATGTCAATGATGATAATGAAGATCAGGTCCCAACCAACTCATATCCAATCTTTTAATACTTATTCTTTCATGGAATATGCAAGGAAGAGGTAACCCAAACAAAAAACATCTTTAAAGAAAAGTCAAAGAGTGCAAAATAGACCTGGTGCTTCTTCAAGAAACCACCAAACTCGAAAATCTCAATAAGACCAAATTATAGTAGAATTTACATGAGTTTGTCTATATTTAGTGCTCCCACTTCAAAAGGTCCTTTCAAAGTGACTTACCTTGGGGTGCTCGAACCTTCACAATAATGAGATCTAGGGGTAGTAATTAAGAAATTAAATATTTATATAGAGGAAAATGCCTAAGTGTGAGTGATATCTCTCCTAACACATACACTAAAACAAGAAAGATTTTAGCTATAAGGACATGGACAACACAACACTAGTAAATCTGAGGTAAATACCCCCAAAAAAGACTTCCATGCAGCCATTTTCTAGATGATGAGAACAAACTTTTATTGAGTTGAACACCAATGAGGCAAAGACATTTCTACTTTTACCTATTCCTAAGCAAGACCCCTTTGGAATAGGATTCAATTGGGAGGTTGCTATAAGCGGGAAACTACCTCAAGGCTTACCATTGTCATTATTGGACTACAAGTGCATACATTAGAAGGTGATTATAGCAAACATTTTTCAACACAACCAATGGGACCAATTTACAAAGAATTGGAACGAAATTGTAAAGGTTTCCCAATAAACAAAATCTAAACTAAGAGTTGGTCATATCTTAAGAAGTTATAGAGTTACTAAGCCATTTGGCAACATTGAATTATATTTTTTGGTCAGATAGTATAGGTGGCTTGTGAGAAGTATCTTAACCATATCATTTATGACAAAACTTTAAACAAAGACACTATTGATTTGTGGAATTCTCACATAAGAAAAAGAAAGCAAGAGTACTTGCTACAAGTTTGAATTCCATTGGATCTTATGCATCACCACTTGCAACTAATCCTTTGTTTCCAACCTTTAAACAAGCACAATGGTAGCAATATGGAATTAGGTAATCTTTTAGAATTACAACAATGGAATGATCTTTCTATATCAATTGGAAAATGTATACTATCTTTTATAGGGGATGGTTTCACTAATTCTATTGACTACACATAAGATATGGCTAACTTGTATGATTTTCATCATTTAACTACTTGTTGTACCCAAAAATGATTTTTGCTTCAAAGAGACATTTTTGTTAAAATGATCTAGGTGATGTAAAAATGTTGTCAAAAGTATGTTTTAGGTCAAATAGAACATAAGGTTTTTGTGGGTTTGTGTCAAGGAATGTATGTGTAAAATTTTGAAAATTTGAAAATTAGGGTTTCGTGCCCCTATTTTTAGGGAAAACCCCTGAAAATAGGACCTTGCCAGAATTCATTGAAAATGATTTTGATAAGATGAATTGACTTTACGATCACACTGGTTAGGTTAGAATCACCCAAAAGTTAGTTTTACTCTGGTGGGTATATTTTCAGTTTTCAAGAAGAAAGTTAGGAGCTCTGTAGCCACTAATGGTAGATTGGCCAGTACCAGGTGCTGAAAACTAAGCTTCAACGAAGAAACCATGGCGGAAATACTCCGAAAAGATGCTATCTCACAGAGGGAATTCTCAAAATCAGAAAATGTCAAAAAATGACTAACTCTGGAAAAACCAACGCCTTGCTACCTAGGAGGATATGTTGCCAACATGAAGAAAAACGCCCCTGTTGGCCAAGGGCACCCTTGAACAAGAAGACCCTAATGTCACTTTGGAGAAAACTTGTCTTCAGATGATCTCTTCAGCATCAGCTCAACCTTGCGACAAACCTGTCAGCCAACCTGCGAGACACATCAAACGACAGCAACGGTTGATCATCAGAGCATACAAAATCAATGATAAATCAGTGGATAACAAGGAAAAAGCGCCCTTGAATCTGAGGCACCTGATGAAGTTTCCAACCACTACTATCGACATGGCATCTGCTCAACTCTATCTCAGCTTCACGATCAATCCAGCTACGTATCCATAGTACCTGTTAAGCAATTAGAGGCAAAGATCAAGCAGAAGACACCTAACGGTGAAAGTTGAAGGAAGAATGTCAAGAAATTAGCTAAGTGTTGGTCAAAATACACAGAGAAAGGCCCCATGTTAGATGTAGCTTGGGCAAGTGACCTCGGACTTCAGTCTTCTCGTGCATGATAGAGACAGCAATGACGCATCAGTGAAGACATGGGACTCGTCGGACATGACATGAGGAGATCAAACTGGGATAAATCTTGAAGGTTGCTTAACATGAAAATCCTCAATCAAAAAAGTAAAAGCGCCCTAACGCTGAAGCCGCTATGAAGGACCTAAACAAGCTTTTAGGAATAAGAACCCAGTCATCGCACAGGGGCCCAGAGGCTGGTTCTAACTGTCCGCATTTCAACAAGATAAACGGACTCATCAGTCCAACAGTCTCGAGATCTAAAATCTGGAGGTCAAAATGATGAAATTGAAGAATAAATGAAATTGACGGATGGGGTAAAAGCGCCCTCTTTGAGAGGCGCCCATGATTTGAGAGGCTTATAAATTTAGTCAGGCTTTCAGCTCCTGGCACATTTATTGAGTTATATCTGATTGAATCTAAATCAACTAAGATCAACTATAAGCGGCCCAAGGCAAAGTTGGGCACTTCAACAGAAAAAATGATGAAAAAGTGTTCAACACTCAAGAAGGACGCCTAAAAAGTCAAAACAAGAAATGTCGACTTGAGTTAGAGATTTTGGAGGCAAACTTGGCCAACGTCCACAACTTCAATGGAATCAGCCGCATAGACTCTAGGTCGAGGCCGTCAGACTTATTCAGCAGTTAATTGCTCGCCACTTGATCATTCGAGCATCAAATTGAATTTATAACCAAGCGAGTCCCATTTCCTTTTAACTTTCTTTTTGCGGGTTGAAGCTGAATAACAGATAACCTCAGACATCTTGCTAAGATCTAAGGTTTGGCCATTATTCATTATTTTGAAGATGATGCTTGCAGGGCTTTAATTTCAGGTTGCATCAAAGGCCAGTTTTTAGAGGAAGCTAATACTTTAATCTTCCTCTGCCGTCTCCCTCTCTACATCTTGACTACACGTATCACGAGAGAAAATATGAGATATCCTGAAATCCCGGCCAATTGCGTGCAGGCCAACTTATTTTCTAGCAAAACCCATTTCTTCAAATTTCCACAAACAACAAACTTGCTGCCCCTATTTTTAGGGATTTTTACAAAAAAGTCTTAGAATCAAAAATCTAACGAATTGGGTTTGTTCAACATTGAAGCACAAACAAAACCCATGTGTCGGATTTTTTCCGGAAAAATACTTCTCGGCAGGCGCTATTTTTAAGGGTTTTTAGAAGTTGTTAGAACAACGCCGTGTGCACAATTGATCTTTAAGTTTTTTAGGATGCAGTTCTCCCAAGTACAATACAAGACCAAAATGGTCTTGTACCATGATTTCCTGAAAATAATAGACATAGACTTGCATAACGTAAACCCAAAGGTCAGCTCAGAAGATTTGGAGGGCATGGACCAGATCACGCTACAAAACATCGAGCAATCCAGATTGCTTGAGGCTACGTCCATCCCCATCACATTACAAAACGTGGAATTTGTAATTGCTTGCATTAAGCATTACAACCCTACCACACGAGAAATCCGATCAGTGGATGGGAGGGTGATTTGCAGCCTTAAACCAGAGGATGTTGAACGGTGTTTTTATTTCATATGCCTAAACCCAAACAGTCATATCGATGAAAGGAATGTGAAAAAGCATTGAGATGTCGAAGATAAGTATTTGGGAGGAATATGAAGAGTGGCGTTTAAAAAGTAAAAGGAATGAGCTCCCAAGAATCGTGTTCAAATTCAGAACAAGTATGAGTGATGTCTCTCATTTAAATCAAACTTGATAGGAAGATGAACCCGATTTCGATCTGGATGCTTTCATCCTCCCTTCACGGGTGTGACAGGCTTATTCTGACTGACCCACCCTCATCAATGACACACTCCACCAGCAAATGACCAGGTTTCTAGAGGCTCATAGGTTCCACATGTGTTCCTATCTTGTATACCTGATTTCCTTCCAAGGCGAGTTCAAGATATTAAACACTATGGGAACCTTAGGTGTGCAGAAGGTCCATGAATACTTTCTGCGACTTGAGTTTACACAAGCAGAATGACATTTCAAGCGGATAAGTGATCTTTTCATTATGCACACCATACGAGACCTCAGCCATGAGATGCATGTACGTATATCACCAACAGCCAAGGAGGCAATGGTGGACTAGGTGGATTGGTTTATCCAATTCCCCACCTTCACCTATATACACGTATATGGATACAATGGTCACCCTGCCATGATGCCATGCTACCCTTCAGATAGGGTAGTTTTCATGGAGTTCTTGCGGCAGTTGGCCGAAGTTCATTCTCACCTACGCCTTAAAAAGATGACAATTGCAAGCTTTCCTATTCAGATGGGACTCTATAGATGTAAAACAACGGCTGATGCCAAAATGATGTACCAAGAGACGGTGAGACTCAATCTCAAATATCTCATTGAGAGGTCGTATGATCCGAGAGGCCTTTATGTAGCGCACCTTGAGCAATACTCATCAGACGAGTCTTCCATGGAAGACTACTGGGTCAACTGTGATGATGAGTTTGATGTACGAAGAAGAAACTATAGCCATTTTAGGCTCCCACAAATTGTTGACTTTATGTCAGAAGACATTAAGGGCCTATATGATGATGAAGAGGATGTCATTCTCCCCTCATTCTTCATGGATCAAGTAGACTCACAACCACTTGGAAAAGTGGATTGGTATGCAAAGAACACATCTATAAAGGAAAGAATGAGTAGGGTTGTCAGAAACAGTCAACTCTACCTAAATAGCAAGAAGACAAGGTAGTACTTCCCCGAACAGAGCCGCCACCGGTTCAATCCTCACTACCTTCCACTTCAAGGAAGAATCCCAGACAGAAGCAGTGGAGCAATCCTCCCAAAGGGATGCAGATGTCAGGACACATGAGGGGAAGAGCACAGGAGTTATATGTGGAGACAGCCACAAACATTCCTGAGATAGTAGAAACCACTACAGCCGAGCCAGTGATTGAGATAATCACCGCAAATATAGAGTCCATGATGGAAGCAGTTGTAGTGGATACAATGCATGTGATAAAGACAGAGCCTCCTACTTCACCACCATCGCAGCAGTCACAAGTCCCCATCGACTTGGACTCTCCACTACGAGACATCACTGCAACACAATCTCATTCATCAAGCATTCAGGGGCCTAACATTCCTCCTTCCAGCGATGCTAGTCAGGATTCAATCTGGCTTGAGGGTCTCCTAGGAAGGAAGAGGGAAAGGCCATCCTACCAACTTGACTTCACAGAGTTTAATCGTGCCCCTCAAGACATGCTAGCGTGTAAGCAACCTTGCTCAAACTGCCCTAAAATTCAAGCAGCTTTCCTTGACTTTCTGACAACGATTTACGTGAAACTTATTCCTGAGTAAGTATACCGTTTCGCTTGTCGATTGGACACATGCAAGTTGGTTTGATTTAAAGTGTCTTCTCATTTGAGCATGACTTGTAGGGTGAGTCAATGGCTGTCATTTACCAGTGTACTGTCCCTGTTCCGTATTGTTTGTCTCTGCCAACATTGTGATTTGATAGATTGCGTTTCACCCAGATGAGAGAACAATGCATTTGAGTAGGGCATTCATGTATGATATTTGTGCATTGATAGAGAATATGTTTCATGGGTCCATTTGCTTACAACAGAAATGTTTTCATTCAAATACCATAAATCACAGGCTACAGCAATAGTAGTAACTTACAATATTACTACAGCAATCAACATCAAGCATTTGCATGCTGTCACAGAATTTCAACTCAAATAAAGTACTATATTATCCCCATTTTCATTGATATCTTCAAACCATTATACCCGCCCTTTAATATTTCAAAACATGATACATTACAGTCTGATAATAAACATTTACGTTCAGAATTTGATTGCAGACCTGACTGTAGCATACTAGGGACGGCTAGCATTTGTCTAGAGGAACATTTCCTGAGACTATACTGCCCAGAATGGACCTACAGCTGAATAGGAAGAACAATAGCTGCTATAAGGAGAAAAATAATAGATCTCAGACCTGGAACAAGCACCTGGAGGGCAGAAACGAGTTTGGAGATGACTGAATGTTGCCCAGAATGTATGCTAGACCTGCGCCCAAGGAGAGGATCCACCCACGACCTTGTTTGGAGTGCTGGTTCCTGCCCACGCGCACCTGCAGGTCCAAAAACTCACTCATACCTCTCTAAACCTTCCTAGTTTGCTTCCTTAACGTTTTTCTCCCTTCAAGAGGCTTCGAAATGTTCAGCCATAGACGCGTTTCATCTCAGAAGCTTCTCATTTCAATCGCTCAAACTCAGAAATCGCGACCTCCTACTCTTTGTCCAGCATTTCTCAAAAACGACCCCTGCAAGGTATTTTATGACGGGAATATGTGCGCCTCAGGTACTCACAAGGCAAGACGCCCACAACTTTGCAAATGGAGCTCAAAAGACAATTTCCATAAGGTACGAACTCCAGATCAAAAAAACCACGAAAATATGAAAACAAAGTCTCTGAATCGTCTTTATACAATGTAGACCATTTTCCTTCCAAAATCTGAAGTCGTCCCAGCTAGGAGGTGTTATCTCACACCCGAAACTGGACCAGCAATGTCTCCAAACCCTGGGAGAAGAAACTCGAGTTTCCCGTGAGAGAAGAGAATATATTTTTCCAAAAGTGCGAAAAATCATGCTTTCTTCTTTTCTTTTGTATTTCACCCAAGAGACCCGATGAAAGCTCCAATTCTTTTCAATTTAATTTTCAATTTCAAAACATAAAGTGACATCTAAAGTCATATTGAATAATATTTCATTTTGTCACTTTAAAGAATAATTTAATTAATCACTTAATATCACCATAGGGAATTAGGCAATAACTAAGTAATTAAATAAATGACTCCCTATTTCTGTCAATTGCCTACGGGAGTTAAAAAGGCAACGAGGCGCGCAAAGAGGCTAGCTGGAAGGGGACATTACATAGCGAAGAAATTGAAGCAAGTTCACGTAGGAAGGAATGTAGATACTGAGTTTATCATAGAGACAACTGCCCCACTTGAGGACAAAAATATACATGAGGTAGAGGTTGAGGACTTCACATTGTTGAAGGTCAACCTCAGAAAGACCACTCGTCAGGTGGAGGTAGACCTTCTCGAAATTGCCTCGGTGAGCG
>VDFB02215879.1:0-22945 GCA_007258455.2 Sequoia sempervirens
GGGCATGGAGTCATTGGGACAACTCAGAAAAGATCAAGAGCAGCTTTGTACATGGCTGTAACTCATCTTGAGACTCACTAGAACACTTGGAAACTTATTGAAAAAAAGAAAAACTGAAATAAACTATTTACATGTGTTGAATCAACACTTAGGGAAAGAAATAGCAACTAAACCTACCCTATACTAACCAATAAGAAATTGGTCAAAAAAACCCATTAACAGGTTGGGTGAAATAACTGCCCTTTCTAAAAAAATTACAATATTTGCTACACTGGAGAACAACTAAAGAGAAATGAAGCAGGCATGACAATTCAACCGATGGCTGCAAGATCTCTTGCAGAACATATTCAGGCTTACTAACCTTTTCATATGGAATGTAAACATTCTCATTCTAAGGTGGAAAGGTAACCTGAATGCGCTCCTCCTGAGCAGTACCCTCATGCTTGGGTGTAAGATTCATCCTTGGTGTTGTATTGGACTCCATCTAAGCTATAGGCACCGATTGATAGCCCCTAGTAAGGGTAAAACTTGGAATTCCTCCCTCGGCCTCGTTGATCTCTAAAGACTTCATCTTTTTCTTAAAAAGATGTTGATTGAAGGTAATATGCGTTGTTCGTTAGTTACACAGCTTTATCTCCTTGACTAAGGATTACATCCATGTTGGATAACTGTAAACAAATCTTCAGACTGTGGCTCCCTATGCTCTTTGCTCATGGTAGAATACACCTTCTCCTCAACAAAGTGGGGAAGCTCATCTAATAAGTTCACAGGCTGCAAGGCATTATCTTCAACAACCTCTTCAATAGTCTCACCAACTTGAATGGGCTGATCACATGCTTCCCTTTCATATGATACTAGTTCATCATCTATGTTGGAACAAAAAGCTTCTATGATATCATCTAACTCATAATCTTGCATTAAATCTAGATGAATTTTATCATTTAGTTGCTCCATACCAGGCATAGATGCTATCATGCATGTGAGATCTTGATCTTCATCGACAAATTGAGGAAGCTCATTGAACAAGTCAGCAATATTCTCTAGCCGTCCCAAATCAACTAGCACAATAGGAGCCTACATGCTCTCTTTAGCTTGCTCAACATAACCAGGTAGTTGATCAAGCAAGTAATCCAATTGTTCCTCTTTATGTGGCTCTTTTTCCAGTGAAGCTTGGGTATCCTCTACCCACAAGTGAAGATCTTCAACTGTCTATTGCCCTAGCTCCTACCTCTCCTCCTGTTTGAGCTTTTCTTGCTGTAGTCGGTAACATGCCACAGCTAAATGCATTAGATTTACTTGGCTAATTCTCTCCTTGAGGAGTAAGTCATCTGGATTTATGGGTTGCTCTTGAGGGAAGATGGATTTATCCAGTTCAGGTACTACATTCTCTTCCATCAGATTGAATCCCTTAAAGCTTGGAATCTCAAGCTGAGAAGACCTACTAGGGGAGTCAAGAGGTTGACTTTTCCTAAAGTTGGCAATCTTGTACTTGGGAACCTCCTGTTCAGAAAATTTTAACCTCATTTCTGCCTCTTTTATAGCCAGCTATTGGGCGAGGTTCTCTTCAAATTGCTTCCTTTGCAGCCCCTCTGTTAGTTGGTGATTGTAATCAGAGTAAGCTTGAGTATGTTGCACCTTAGCAGAGAGCAGCTTCATTTGTTCTTCCTTAGCATATACTTCCTATTCAAGGCCTTCCTCAAACCAAACTCTCTTTGCCACTCTTTCTAGATCATAAAAATAGACTTGTTCAGCCATCTCTTGCTGCTGCATAATGGTACCCTGTTGCACCTTGATATCAACCAACATCTTAGATAGGTATGCAAGCACCTTACTGATATCATTAATCTCCATATTGTGAAGACCTTGATTCTAATCCCTCAAGATATGGTCAATCTGCTGGAGCAGGTCCAAAACATTCTGATACGGGTGTGTAGGAGCAACATACTCATGATATGGAGGGTAATAGTAAGCATCTTCATGAATATTTGACATATTTTCAATCCAAGAGATGAAAACCTAGAATTAATAGATTATTTTGAGACATACCAACACTTGTGCCTGTGAAACTAGAAGATTTAAGCTTGGAGTAACTGGGTGTTGTGCAAACTACCTCCAAAGGCTGAATGATACTAAGGTAGACACCAAATCCCTCAGCATGTTGAATTTCTCAATGAGGCACTAGTACATGGAGTCGCCATGATATGCTGATATTAACCTCATAAAGGTCTGAATCTTACTAGTTGCATATGAAAAACCAATAATAGATATGTAATTCTCAAACTACCTGATCAACAGTCTCGTCGGGCATTGAACCTGATGTTCAACGCCTTAGTGTAACATGGGAAGACCTCTAAAGATGTGGGTTTCTTGTAAGCAGAGGTCAACCTCTAGAGAAGGTTGGCTTCCTTGTTGGGTAATCACCTAAACTACTGATCTGTAAAGGGAAAGGGAGAAGGATAAAACATAGACAATGGAAATTAAAACCTAGGGTGATACACCAAAAATGATAGGAACAATGAGATACTCGATTTACTCTTGAATACTGGTGACAACCATGGGACTGTACAACAAGATCCTGTAGATCATGCACACAAACAGGTTTGACATGGACATGCCTTCAAGGAGGAAAGACATATTTTCACAAATTAGAAGCTCATGTGCAGGATTAAGTAAACACAGTTTGTAATCTACATGATGCTACTTCTGCAAAGAAATGGACGACATGAAACAAAAGCTATAAGGAAAGAGAATATTTCACTAAGTAGCTCAGTGAATCACTAAAAGTATGCACTATACTTCACAAGAATCAAAAGGAAAAATGATGGGCCATCAATGGTGACCAAGGTAGATTTTGTATATTATGCTCCAAGTTGAATTATAGAAACATGCTAGTCTGAGAGAGGACTGCAAAAGAGTCACAAACTCTAGAAAAGCATACATCCGAACTCCTTACAAAGAGGCAAAATTCCTATATACAAAAAAAAGATCCGCCCCTTAGTGCTTAGGAAAACATCAGTCCTTAAAACTCCCATAGATCTTTTGGTTGAAATAAATGCAAAACCTTGTGTGTCCATGTCGATGAAGAGTTACCCTCATAGAAGCCTTCAGATCTTTAGCAGCAACCCCCACATTCATTTCTGATCCTCGTGTCCTGTTGAGCTACTTCGGCTACAGCTTGAATGCCTTGAGCTTACTCTAATTTGTGTGGCATTCATCTAGGGTTGACATTCTCTCGCCCGCCACCGCCGCCTCAAATTTCTAGCGGTCGAACGCTTCACGCTGGCTTTGCAGCTAGTCAAAAGCCTTTTGAAAAGAATCGCATCTCGGCAAGACACTGAAAGTATCTTGCCGATGCGATTATATCATTTGGTAACAATTGGCGTAGTATGTGACAGTTGATGAGAGTTCATATCGAGCTCGATCAGTCATACCGATACCACTAAGGCCATCGGCAAGACACAATTCTGTCACTGGGATATCATGGTGAAAACTCCATGCTTAGCGAAGGCATCGCCGAGAGATCCACTACACCGGGCGCAGACCTCCGGGCGAGCGTTGAAACTCACCCCGAAGCTTCCCTCATTCGGCAAGACACCCTCGGCATCTTATGGAGACTCCTCATGGACAAGCCCAACTCTCTTGGCGCAGGCCCTCTCTCATTTGGCTGCAGACATCTCACGATCTTCATTCCTATACCGAAAGCGCTATTGCTTTGGGAGACATCCGGGCTATTTGAGAGACTTTCACTGTAAAACTTCACATCCTATCGCTTTTATGCTCCAGTCGGTAAAGACTTCCTTTGAATCGGGAGACTTCAGTCTCTACCTGTGAGGGACATCGCTATCGCAAGAGGTTGTGTCGGCGGCACCTTGCTTTGACGCAGGGCTTACTTCATTTCACTTCGCAAGAGAAACATTCATCAAGAGAGGTTATAGCGACCTTATTAATCATGTCGTATATCATTTCGCCACCAAGACCACCGCTGGTAAGACATCACTCTTAACAATCTGCCAATCAAGATCCTTCGGGAAGACGCCTTGCCGGTTCTATTTTTCTCTTCTTCAGGTTCCTTAAGCATCGGCAAGACATTTTTGTGTCGCTGAGACATCACGGCGATCCCACCATCTTTCGCCAAAACCAACATCATCCGCCGAGCTCCCTTTGCTATCGGCGAGACATCTACACTTCGGCATGACCCTACGCCGATATCCAATGCTCTCGGCGAAGTCTTTCATGATCGGCGAGACTCTTGCCGAAGAAAAATGTATCAAGGCCCCTTCCCTTTACCTTCAGCCGGGGAGATATCTCCATCTCAGCAAAACATTTTTCCGAGACCCCTATCCTTTGGCCGAAACTGCTTTTCATTTGGGAGGCTCCACTAGTCAGTGAGACCTTTGCCGACGATACCTTCCATGTCACCAAGACTTCCCGGTGTCAGCAAGACCTCTTCGTAAAATATCACTCACCGGCTTCCCCAGCCGGCCACCGGTGACATCTTGGGCTACTCTTCCTTTTGGCGAGCTTCTTCCCGCCGGGTGATTCTTTGCTTTCGGCGCAGACCTTTTTCGAGTCTCTTTGCCTCTTTCTCGAAGCCTTATTTTGTTTCAAGCAGAATTTCTTTAGATCACCGAGACATTCATCGATCCTCTTTACAGGGCCGGCCCGTGGTCGCCATAAGTCTTGCCAACAGACGATTGAATGGCCTATCGGCCAAAGAAAACAATACGCGGCGGCAGGCCAGAAGCACCCTCCCTGTCACAACAATAGGCTCTGCAAGCTGTCAGTACATGCAGCTAGGTCTCAGTGACCTGCTCAAGATGGAATGAATCAAAACAGTCAGTCGACCAGATAGTAGGAGGGTCTTGCCGACCTTCCCCTTAAAGGAAAATTATGTCAAATTGATTAAGGCATGCTTTTCAACTGAGGTCCCCTGTGAAATGTCATCAGATGCCTGAAATAACCCTCAATGGAGATATCCCATTTGGCCCCTATGAACCTCTGCAACATAGATGCCTTGCCTGATTGAGCCTGAGGGTGAAATTAGGTAACATTTCTGGCGACCTTTGTTGGATGTTTTCCTGCTAAACATGAAGACCAGTAGCCTAGGCCTATCCATTGGGCATGGAGTCATTGGGACAACTCAAAAAAGATCAAGAGCAGCTTTGAACATGGTTGTAACTCATCTTGAGACAATAACACTTGGAAACAATAGGAAAATAATCATATTACCTTCAATAAAGGGAAAATATGAAGTCACATGCACCTAATATTCATGCACCTTACGAGAGATGATGTAGCCATTGACATGTAAAAGACACATGCACCTAATATCATCTCGAACACTTAATATGCCCGATTAAGAAAATATTTTGTTTATATGTCTTTTAATATGTAGAGATGATGTAGCTATTGACAAAGGAAAATAAAGGGAAAAATATTAGATTAAGAATGACAACATTGCAAGGAAGATGGTGGAGAAAAGAAAAAACATATTAAAACAATAGGTTCCCAAGAAGACACATGCACCTAATATTCATGACCATGTAATACCCTCAAACATTGATTTTTTTCCAAAATGGATGGACCCAAATAATAAAGCAAAAGTGGCCTTGTCCTAACTAATGAAAACATAAAAAAATAAAGAGATAAGAGGTAAGAATTTTGTCTCTTATGCTATATTCATGCCTTATATCCTTAATGCTAGTGATTTAACTATCATGCATGATACACCCTTACCCAATTACAACCCTATTGATATAGCTCAAGTCATAAGTCAAATTAGAGTTTTAGTGCCAATAGAGGAACTCCTTAGAAATCTTGAACATAAAGAAATGGGTTTTTCTTAATTCATTGCTATAAAAAAGGTAGAACAACTTGCTACTATTTCCAATAGTGTAGCAAGTGACAGATAAATATGAAACTATTGAGGTTTGCCTAAGGATTTCCCTAGTTAACAACTAGCTTAATATTGATCAATTCTACATCATGTTGGTGATTATTTCATTTTGGACTTTAGAGCTTCAACTAGCATCATGCCTCTTTATTTTATGAATAATTTAAGTTTGAAAGTGTCCAAGTATTATGGAAAAAAATTCTCCATGGATTCTATAGAAGTAAATGTTGTGGGAGTTGTGAACATATAAGTTAAACAAGTTGCATACCTAGATAAATATCTTTATTGTGGATTATCTATCCAAGTGTGGTATTCTATTATCTAGAAAGTGGGTAGCCTCAATGGCCTGTTGTACTATACAAATGGACTTGCCATGATCTACAATCCCAAATTGCACGGAGAAGAGGTCAAGCTATACAAAGAAAATATAATCTTGTATATTATTGAGGACCACTATAAAGCTATCAATGAAGTGTTGTACAATGATGTTGGTCCTAGCCATTTCATTAGGTAATGTAATGAACAAGATAATAAAAATGTTGAATATTCCTTTCCGTTTTCTCCTATTAAGAATGTAGGTGATCTATGGATCATGTATTTTGATGGTGCATGTTAAAAAATGGTTCAAGGGTGGGGGTTGTTCTTGTTTCACCCAATGATGGATCTTTCAAGTACATATTCAAGTTGACATTACAATGCACAAATAATGTTTTAGAGAATTATGTTATGTGGGGGTTGATTATTTCTTAGAAGCATGGAATTAAATGTTTGAAAATTCTTATATATTTGAGATGATTGTCCTCCAAATAAAGAATATATATGTAGAAAAGGATGATGGATTAAAAATATATACAAACTCTATTTGGGACACCATTGAGTTGCTTGATGTTGTTGGTCTAGAATTGATTGATAGGTTAAAAATGTTGCTACTAATTTTTTATCTATTGAAGCATCTAAGTTTGATACAAGATTGGTTCCTTCTTAGTGAGAACCAAGTGTTAAAATTCTCATGAGGCCTAGCATACCAAATAATATCTATAATAGGAAATTATTTTATGATAATTAGTAGATATACATATTCCTAAATTATATAGATGAATTTGAAAGATAACTTATTGATTGGGAGCCTATGATTAAAATAGTAGATGGTAAAGAAATATTGTTGAGTAATATAATATTACAATTAAAAGCCAACACCATTCCTAAAATTATGTGGATTTGGAAAGAATGTTCAATAGTATAGACCATTGTAAGAAAAAATGTAAGTTTGTTGGTGAAAATAATGTTGAAGGTAAAAATAATATTAAATGACATTGTTGACTTGTAACTCCTTCATAATGGCCCGTATCCCAAGGTGGGAATCCAAAATCATCACTCAACTCATATGGGACCCACCAATAAAACTCAAGATGCTTCACTACTCAATTTTAATGTACAAGTTGATATATTTTCTAAAAAATAGGTTTATAACCACCACTTCCAACTCCACCTTCTTAATGACTATAATAAAAACTAATACAAGATTTTGAGAGAATTTAAAATACATATTAATCTTCAATTACACCCTATATGTCCAAGGACACTTTCCAAGAGTGTTGGATACACATGAATAATACATAGGATTGCAAGCTAAATGACACATTAATCTTATCAATACAAAGACTTCTTAGATCAGTTATATGTGATGGGAAAAATGAGGCCTATATACACTAAGGAGTTAGAACTCATGTAAATTTTAGCAATATTAGATTGATTTCCAACATAGCATCTATCACCCTATTTTATTTACTATAATATATTTTATTTCAATATTATACTCACTCAAAACCTCTATAAGCCTTATCTATCTTGCAATTAAATGAGATTGAGTAAAAATATATTTAACCCCTAATGATTAGTTTTTATATCAAATGGTTTGTCCAATAGTAAATTTTTCCGTTTATGCAAGGCATGAACTATGGTTTATATCTCAACGTCATGAGGAGAATAATTCAATATGCGAGACTTTAATTTCTTTGACTCATAAGTAACAACAATTTTATCTTACATAATAATTTCTCCCAATCTATTTATGGAAGCATATACAATTATTGTGAAGTGACCATTTGGGTCTCAAACTTGTAAGATTGAATTTCTAGCTAACTTATCTTTCAAAATCTAGAATAATTTGTCCCACTACCCTATCCATATGAATTTCTCATTTTTCCTTTAAAAAAATTAATGATGTTGACTAAGAAAATAATTTTAGGAATCTTCTATAATAATCTACTAACCCCATAAAAATTATTAACACTAAGTTGTTCTTAAGAATTAACCATTCTATTATGGATTTAATATTTCTAGGATCTACTACAATTCCTTCAAAATATATTATATGTCCCAAGTAATGAATTTGTTTTTCAAATAAATTACACATGAACAACTTTCACTGCATCTTATGCTCTCATAGCCTCCACATGACTAATTTAAGATGCATTAAATGTTACTTGTTATTAGAATAGATCAAGATGTCATCTAGGAACACTAGCAAAAATTTATTAAGATAGTCATGGAAGAAACTATTCAATAAGTTCATAAAACTGGTAGGAGTGTTAGTCAATCTAAAATTACAATTTTAAACTTTTAGTGCTTATTCCTTATTTCATTTTTTTTTGGAATATCCTCCACCTTAATCCTTAATTTATGATATCCCAATCAAAGATCAATCTTGGAGAATATTGATTCACCTTTCATTTGGTTGCATATTTCACTGAAAAGAGGTAAAGGGAACATATTTTTTATGGTTATCTTATTTAGCATCTAATAATATATGCATAATCTCAAGGTTCCATCATTATTTTTGAAAAATATCACTAGTTCTCCCTAAGGTGAAATACTTGGTCTGATCTTGCAATTATATTTTTAGTTCAAATAATTTGGTGAAATTTATCTATAAGGTGCCTTGGAATTAGGTTCATCCCTAGAAAAACTTTGGAAAATTCAAATCACTTTTAGGAGGAAGCCTAGGTAGGTCCTTGGGAAAGACATCCTTAAAATTATGGATGTAGACTTATCAAATATAGGATTATTTTCCTTCACTTCCTCTTCTAGAGTAATTAAGTATAATTGGGCTCCCTTCCTCTTTGTTTCCTTTAGTTATAAAGTTGAAGCCATTCTCACATTTATTACTTTATAAGTTTATTGTACATTTAGTCTTTATCCATTAGCATCTAAACATTCTACCACCTTCCTATAGAAATCTATTTCTTTATATTAATTAGGTCATAAGACCCCAAGGGATCTACATCGAGGTCTACATTCATCCTAAATTCAATAAATTGTCCTATGGCATCCAATAAACAGTTTCACTTCTTTATTAGCCTTATTTCCATACTAGGCCTTTCATGATGTTTTCATTTCACTAAATTGTAAAGATAAATTATCTACTAAGTTAGAAGCAATAAAACCTTCAATTGTCTAATATTAATTAATACAAAAATTGATAGTCCATATAGAATCCATGTTGCCTCTATGGAGCTACATTTGTGACTAGATTTGCCAATTCCCAACTATTGTATAAATTTTTAAGGAGTTGCCTACTATAGTTGAATGGTTCTATTATGCCCTTTCCCTTGTCTCTTAGGATATTCTCTAGCATAGTGAGGAATCCCACTTAAGAAGCACCCACTTGGTATATTTATTGGAATATAATTTTTCCTATAGAAGTTGTATTTGCTTCATTCTATTAGGGAGCTATAGGTGGCCTATTATTCCTTGTGAATTTGTTCCTAAAATTCTTGTCTTTGTTTTTTTAATTCCTTGTATTTATAAGATTATGATTAGCTCCTAGTTTCCATTCTACTGTTCCACTCTTTTATTCATAACAAAGTTATCATTCCTCCTATTCTCATGCATCATATTGATCAAAAAAATCATATTCCTATTATTATAATTTTTCTTTTTATTAACCATGGCTTGGAATTTCTTTTCTTATTTAAGTGAACTTTTCAATACCTCATTCTTTTTTAGGTTCATGCATGTCAATTTTTGCACAAGAATTTATATTTAATCTCAAAAAGCATTTTCTTTCATATGACTTCTCATCTTTTTGGTTCATTGGAAAATACTCCAAAAACTTTGCAAACTTATCCCAATCTTGTTGAACCATTAAATTCCCTTGTCTTCAGTTATGAAATTCTATCGTATTTTCATCATAGATAATTTTGGGTAACCAAATCTTGTAAAATTAGAGGAAAAACTACTCTCATGCCCCAAGCCTCTTAGCATTAAGAACCAAGAACCTATCTTTAGTAAAACAAATTTTCTCATTGATATTTACCCACCAATTGATTGCTTCACCTATTAACTAATGTGTATCCCACTGGAAAATATCATTCTCAATATACTTGTGTAGTTCAATTTTTTTTTTCATTTTATTCAACCAATTTTCCACTATATACCCCATTTATTTCCATCAAACTTAGGTGGTGAAATTTTGTTTAAGTCCTTAGAAAATTCTACCATTCTGAACTCCTAATTAGGTACATATGTCTATGTCAAGAACATTCACATGCAATATTTGATCTCCTTGAGGGGTTCATTAATATTATTTACCTTGTAAAAAAATTTAAAATCAAGTTCAATGATATTTTCAATGTCCACTTGCTTAGCATGTAAATCATTAATTTACTATTCTAGATTATTAATGTTGTCACTTTTTTCAATCATAATATTTATTAGTGTGTCAATTCCTTCTTGGTTGTTTGGTTCTTGTTGATTAGTTTTACTAAACACACATTTCATGTAGTCCTGCATGTGAAGCCATAGACTTAACCATTATAACTCCTATTAAATATTTTTTATTAATATATTACTCGTAACACAAGGATGAAAATTAATTAATATTTTATTCAATCATATTTTTTAGTACACATTTTTATTTATTTGAAAATAATTATAATTACAATGTAGGAATATGATTCAGATTCGACTTCATTTGGGTTTTTGTTCTTGAAGTTTATAATTTGAAACTTAGTGTTAGGATATATGTGCAAGTACTCTAATATTTCTCTACTTATAATAAGGGCATTGTGCCTTCATCCAAATGGCATGTCATGAATAGAACATGTTTTCTTAAATATTGATTTCCTTGCAAGACTATTTTTCACTTATTTTCTTTTACTATTTTTAAATCAATACAAAGTTGTTGCCAAGGTCTTAATATCATAGATCAATATAACCATAATCTTCTTAGTGGTAATTTTTTGTCAAATTCTTAATATTTAAAATTTGGGATTCAATTTTTGGCAAATAGTACAAGCTATAAAAGAACTAAATCACCACATTTTTATAAAATTTTGATTTAATGTTGGTAAAATTACCTAATGCATTGTGTTCTTAATTTTTTTAACTCAATTTTTGATGCATAGTATTTGATGTTTGATTGGATCCAATTTTCTGAAATTTAAGTAAACAGTGCAAATCTAGATTGTTTTTCTATTAATATCACATAATTACTCTTTATTTTTAGGTCCATATTTCTAAACTTTATTTCCCACCATTAATTTCAGCTCTAATCTAATGATTTGTGTTTCTTTCTAGGAAGTAAAATTCACTTGCACTTGAAAATGTTTATTGAACCTAGATTTCCTTATAGATTATTGAATTTTTTAAATAAAATCTAAATTAAATATCATTCATATTTATTTCTAATTAACTCCATAATTTAAAAAAATAAAATATATATTCTAATAATTTTTATCTTAATCTTTTAACTTCTATTTAAGATAATAACAAAATAATTGGCTTCCTAAATAATTAAATTTTGTGTTTACTAATCTAATTATTGTGATTGAGTAATTAAATTAAATTAAATAGTATGGGATCAAAGAGTTCCAACAAAAAAATAAACTTTATAATTTGAAAATCACAACTAAATATCATAATATGTCAAAGAAAATAATTACACGTCAATAACATATTTTTAAACATGGATTGGTGTGTGTGAGTTCTCCAAGAGTATATGATCAACCCTATATGAATTCAATAGATGAACTATCTAGAATTTTTTTTTTCATAGTTGGGTGTTCCCTACTTTGAGAGTTTATAAAATACACTACCATCTTCTTCAATGGGACGACCTCCAAAATTCTTGCAACAAGAACAAAAATTTTCATATGATTTTTCAACCAATCATTATTTCCAATGCATAACATCGTAGGGAAATATTGATCTCATAATCCCAATTAGACCAAATAACCCTATAAATAATATATCTAGGGACTAATAAATTATTAAGATAAGGATAATTCATGCCCTTGTGAACCATCATATATCCCAATACATCCAATAGATTAAGGGTATAATAATTTAACTTTTTGTTATATGTTATCTAATCTTTTATTACAAAGAAAATTTAGTACCTAATAAGAACTCTCCTTTTTTTATATTTATTTCAATAAGCTAGAAATAATGTACCAAATAATTTTCAATTAAATAATATTTGAAAGAAACATAATTAGATATATTATTATATCTTTAACATATTTGATTATCAGTCTTTTTTATGTATTTTTTTCCTTCATGTACTTAGTATAGAAAAATGCAAATTTTGTAGTCTTAAAAGTATAATTAAGCATCATAAAATATCAAAAAAAAAACTTGAAAATAACATGTTTTTGAAATATCCATTGGTGCATGACAATTCTCCAAGAGTATAATATCAATTATATGCAATCAACAGATGCAATATCCAAACAAATTTTCTTTATAATCAAATGTTTTCTACTTTCAAAGTACATAAAATACACTACCATCTTCTTAAATGGGGATGTTGGTGTTTCCAACTAATTATCTAGGTTTTCCCTAAAGATGTCCAATGAATAGGAGATAGATTTTATAGTTTTCTCCTCTAAACTTTAGGCTCTACAAAACCAAGGTGGGTTCCCCTATAACATCATTTAACATATATTAATACTCACAATGATATTTTGAAATAGATTCTTCACACTAATCTTATTAAAGGTAATTTGAACTGGCTAAATCATCTTCAAAACCCTATGTATGCTTAGTATTACTTTGTCAGTGTGGACTTGAGAATAAAATATTAAAAATACAATAAAAGAAATATTTTAATTTTGTTTATATTTGATTCTTCCTTAACCTTAAACTTTGTGAATCATTTTGTCCAGTTCCTTATCCATTATAGACTCAAGAAATTAAGTAAAACTCCTACAACAAACCAATTCTTTGGTTTCTAATAGTCTCACCGTCTTACAATAAGAAACTAACAAAAAATGAAGCTATTATACTACTTGTTAATCCTTATTATAACAACACAATCTCCGATGAGCAAATTGAAAGCAAATTTAATTCATTCTTTGAACAAAAGCTAATAATTTAAGCATCCATAACACTAAATATGATATGAGAACTAGAAATAACCCTTGATTATATCGATCTAAAGAGAATGAGATACAATATGGAAAGTACAATAGATTGGTATTCACATTTGGAACAATACAATTAATATTTGATTCATCTATTATTATTACAAAGTAAAACTATTTCATTTCTTCTCTAAACTTTTGACTTAATTGTACAACCTAACTCTATACAAAGACTTACAAGGACTAAGGATTCAAAATCCTAGAATGAGGCTTTGAATTCCCTTTTATAGACATAAGGGAAGAAACAAGAAAAAAGCCTCATTCAATCGCTCAGTCACTAGAAGACAAAAACCCAAGCAGTGACACTATTTACAAAGGACAAAAAGTAATTACAAGAGGAAACAACTACCCAAAAAGTATTTGGAGATCTTTTGGAGTATTGAAGTTAGTGTATGGAGGTGATCTTCTCAAAATATATCCCTGTAGGTGATAGGACACATCTGACATTCTTTGCCTAACAAGCCCATGCAACAGTTATATCTAGTTGTTGGAGACCAATTGAAACACAACTCAAGTTGCAGCATTTTCCTTTTCTTTGTCTCCACTTTGTCTTGCTGATGTGTCCATCCTAGGTGGAAAAAGTTGGATGACTCTCTCCAAATGAGACTTGTAGTCATCACTAATCAAAACTTGCACCATATCAGGGAAACCTAGCAAATTGTACTCCAATTCTGCAAGTGAATCTATACATAGGTTTAGCTAATCTACATCCACCTCTCCTTCTTTATTAATTTTAATGTACATGGGAGTGAGAATATTTGCAAACTTGGACTTCCACTCCCTATAAGGCATAACCTCCCCCTCCTCATTCAAAATTAGAGGCATATAGAACTCTTCAAAACGTAAAGGTACTCAATTCCCTCTTCATAAGGTCCTTGTATCTTCTATGACAACCTACTATGTCATCTAATAAAATAAATATGACCTACTCAAAATGTCAGATACTAAGTTATTGTTAAAATTAGGGTTCTTGACATTAATTTTCAATAAATCAACCCCATGGGACCAACTGAATTGGAAGCATCTCAGCCTCACTCATGTTTGATTATGGCTAGCATATGCATTCCTTAAAGTGGTATAATTGTCCCATATCTTATCAAGTTGAGAAATAATTCATGACAAGGTCTATATCCCAAAATTTTGTCTACTAGGTTTGAAACCTTCTTCAAAACTCCTTCCTTTGTTGCTTTGGCTTCTTATTTTCTTTGTTTCAATTCTTCCTTCAGACTAATGATTTCAACAATCAAGTTATTTTTCTCCTGTGAGGCTTGAGCCTCACTTATTTATTGTGGAGGTGGAAATAGCCCTGTAACTATGTTAAGTTGTTATTGCAGCTTTTGATTTAAGGCATTGGCCTTGTCTAGATCCCCTTGCAAATTTTTAATTGTAGCCTTATTAAAAAGGGTTGCATTAAATGTCAATGAAGCTACCTGAGTTACACTTGTATCCCCTACTCTTCTCACAATGAGACTACTAGTGTGCTCATCGGGATCATTTATAATTTGGGGCTTATTTTTCTTTAGGAAATGGACCATATTGCTAAGGTCTCATACCTTGGGTGAAATATTGATCCAAATTATAAAGCCTCAACTTGTTCTTTGGAGTTCAAAATTATATTATCACCACCATGCCTTCTAATTGCATCAAATAAAATTGCAAAATTTGGCTAGCTCTCTACCTCTCTATGGTGTCATGGCCTACATCTCAGCCTTCACATTTCTCCAAAATTCTTCAATGATCTTCTTCTTCTCCTTCTCAGAGAGGCTTCAGTCAGAGATCCTTTGTTGTAGTTCCTCTCCCTTATTTTTAAGGACAAAGTTCTTAAACTCATGTGTGGTTATGAATTGATCATCTTGCAAGAATTCCTTGCAAGCTTGTGCTCTAATATCATCCACAGTTTTCCCACCAGTTTTAAAATCAATGTATAAACCTATCGTTGGTGGGACTCTCAATCAATACCCTTGGAGCGGGTTGCATCTCTTACACCACAAGGGCATCATTGTCAAACTCATCATGATCAATTGGGTATTCCACCAAAGGTCCAGCCATAGGATCTATTTGTTGTAGTGGGGTGAATGGTTGAGGACTTGATTGTATGCTAGCTCTAGAGGTAAAAGGCCTGGGAGGAGAGCATGTTTCTTATTGTTTCTAAAATGATTCTTTTCATACTCATTAAATTGTCACATGATCTCTAGAAATACAATTCTTTTAGGTACACTTTTTGGTAGCACATGGGGTGCTATAGGGGTTCCATATATTCTGATTATGGTGGAATCAACATGTAGAAAACCAATCACCCCAATTGTGGTCAATACCCTTCTCTAGAGTGAGATCCATTAGCCTCAAGAATCTCCTTATTTTCTCTAACAAACCCAAATCCACTAGAAGACGAAGACCCTACAACAAGATCCTCACAAAGAATTCCTCAAAAATTGAGTAATTTGACTTGTCATGGGCCTTGTCCCAGATGTAATTCCACTCTTGGTTTGACAATATTCTTCCTTGCTCATCTATTGGCCTAACCTATAGCTTTGAAGACCATACTTGTACTCCATTATGCAGAATGATATGGTACCAAAGTGAGTACCACTTGTAGTGTACCACACTTGAATCCCTCTTCAATGAGCATAGGGATTTATGTAGCTCTTCTGCAACATATCTAGCATAATCATATGGTTTTTTGAAATCCCTGCTTTGAATGTAAAATGCAAGCACCATTAAGCTGACAAGCATCTGAATCTTTTTGTCCAACCCCAAAACTTGACAAAAGGAAAAGTAGGTTTTACAAAATAATCCTCAGAAATATCATAACCAAAGGGATCAAGATCACCCCTTGCAAACCTCTATTTTTATCAGTGTTTCCCTATAGACCTGAAGTAGGAAAACCACTTCACCTTGTAGATATCCATGTTCCTTTGATATTCTCTGTCCAGGGTATCCAAGTTGATTGGTAGTTGAGCATTATGGTTTTGGTTAAAAACCTTGCAAATATGGTCTTTGTCAAGAGGAAAGAGACTTCTTCCATCAACTGTATATAGTGCCTTCATGTCTGGATTGTATGCCTTGGCAATTTCCTAAATATCAATTCTACATATATAAACACACTGAGCACAACCATCTTGCCCAATCCTAGATTCCAAATGTTGCAAACTGACCTTTCTACATAGGCCTTCCTGTAAGCATGCTTGAACAGTGCATAGCCCTAAGCTAGAATGGTGGGGTCTCGGTAGTTTTCATTTTTATCAAATACCTGGTCAATGAGAATTCCTTACCCTAGAGCCACCCTCGGCCTCTTTTTTGGCCTGAGGAGTTGTGGAGTGATGTCCTCATCCAACCCCCTCTTGTGAACCCTTGATGTTTCAGCCATTTCTCAATGTAGGGTTTTATAAAGGGAAAGCTAGGTTTTACAAAAACTTTACTCCTGAAGGAATTTTTGAAAAATTTCAATAGCATATACCCTCCACAAACCCTAAACTTCTTCCTTTCCTTATTGAATTTCAATCAATTTACACCCTACCACTTTTAAAATCATAGAGATGCAATATGGCATACTTGTTTGGAATCACTGAAAGCCTTAATTTTGCTAAGAAAACCCTTGCTCGCTTCAAAATTTCACAACAATTTGCTCCAACACTTAGCAATTATGGTTCGAATGATGAAAAATGAAGCAATTAACCCCAAACCATCATGAATTTAGTAGATATAAATCCCATCCAACATTAGTGTCTTTACATGCTTGAACATGCGACCAGTGGTAGCCGTTCATTGAGTTTAAATGTGGACCGTCAATCTCAAGATCAACGGTGATGTAAAATTTTGAAATCTCCTTTGCAAAATGACATCTTATTTTGTCAATATGTGTACAGGCATTGTCATTTTGAGGACTAACGAAGAGGGAAAATGACAAAATAAAGGCCTCCCCAAACTGAAGAAGGTATGCAATATGTCGACGTGCGTCCCATGGTGCCCTGGAAGACTTGAAACCATTGAGCGACATAATAAAATATTAAGTGAAAAGGGACCACTCGATTGCCTCACGTAAGGGGTCAATTAACAAATGGTAAAGACACCCTAAAGTTACAAATTAAGAGGTAGGTGACTCTGATAACCAGTCAAGAATGAAATATAACAAAAGTGCAAGGGTTTAAGCAAGCGCTAGGGTTTTAAATAGAGAATAGGGTTTTAGGAACCTTTAAAACATTATTTCCATACCTTCTCTGCATAATTGAAGGATTATCAAAATTTCAAAAGACCAAGATTACCATAGAATTATCGAATTTAGCAAGTACCACCAAAGGAAACCTCTATAAATAGTACAACAAGAAAAAAATTATAATATGATGCTCACCGACTCATTGCTTCCAATACTTAACATTATATGACTATATAAATCTAAATCCAAATTAGTCCAACTAACCTTATGATGCAAAGCATCTACCACAAACCAACAAGGTTACTTCAAACCCTAAACACAAATCATGAGAAAATCCATTAGCCATTACCAAATTCACCACAATTTCACTAGTTTCCACATTACTACAAGGCTTCAAAACACCATGCCAGTATTCCAAATTCACCAAATTAGGTACCAACTCAACTACCAAACCATTGAACATCCTCATATTGACTAAAATGAAGGAAAATCTAGATCAGAAATCCCTAGATTCATCCATTACTTCATCATGCACCAATTCACTCTTCAATGCAACTCATTTCCAAACAAGGCAAAAAGACAACCTTCACTCAATCTGGCTTCTAATCCTTTATCTGACACTAAATCATTTTTATCATCTTCAAAATGGTTGATACAAAACAATTACCTTGAGAGAAATCTCTAAAGCACTTAAATTGTTCATCATGCATACTCAAACCATCAATTTGCACCATGATTTCACATAGTTCAAATCACCAAGACAACAAATTTGCTTTCTAAACATTGTCCAAGCATTGGGACATCTTTGAAAACATCATTAAGGCAGAATCAAACCAAATTCCATCACTCACAACTCTTTTTATACATAATCACATCTTATTACAGTCAATCCACATATTCTAGTAGTATTGCAACATACCCTAAATGGGTTTATCTCAAAAACCACACTAAAACTCCAAAATCTAAGCACATCCTTGGGGACCCATTATGACATACAATCACATACCTTAATATCAGATAAACTTGTTTTGAAATAAACATCAGAAAACTTGACTGTATGCTAGAAAAAGCCTCAAATTAGGCCAAATTTACAAAGAGAGTGCTCTTTATTCACCACCAAAACACCAAATAGCTTCAAATATTCCTTTAAAAAGTCTCTAAACTTAAGATTCAACAACTCTCAGGGGTTGAAAGTCCCAATAAAGCACTGAACCACTAAACCCTTGATTGTAGGCTTAACAATACAAAAAGAGTGAGGGATTTTTGAAAAAGAACAATGCAAACCTCAAATCCACCTGCCACCTCTTCAAACATGTTATAGTATGTCTGAAAAATCTTCTTCAATCATCACCAATCCCATACACATGTTTCTTCATCTTCATGCTTGTAACCACCATTTTCAAGAGGAAAACTCTAAATTTTTGTTAAAGGCGGCATCAAAACTTCATATCATTGCTTCCCCTACACCTGCACACATTCAAAAACTAAAAAATATCCTAAAACATCCCATTCCATGAATCTAACTAACCTCCATCGGTGGAATGGTGACTAGAAACTCAAAAGACTCTCAAACCCTGTTTTTAAGGGTTACACATAGTTATGAGATAAAGCCTACAACTAGCCATTAAACTCACTTAGTTTCTCTCAAACTTACTTTATTTGAAGATTTTAAACCTTATTGAATTCAAATCAATATAAAAAAATGCTTGAAGATGTTGTACTAGCCCAAAAATATTGAAAAATCGCAGAGAAGGCGTTGTTTCCAAAAAATAGGGGACTCTTTATTTCAAAATTATTTACAAGATCTCAATACTGCCTCTTCCTCACCTATTCCATGCTTTATAATGATGTTTTCAGTCAATTAAACTAAGTTCCTTTACAAATTCATCGACCAAACTTTCTATTTCCCCACTTGATTCTTCATATTCTTGCCTTTTTTTGCATTTTTTCCACTTTTCCCAATTTGACAACTTTGCAAATTTTGCAAGTTTTACATTTTCCATTGTTTTTACCACCTAGAGACCTATTAATGACTCAATTACATTAAAAATGGCCTTTACATGACTCTTTTACACACTTTTACATTTGAAAACTAAAATTTTATAATTTTTCCTTTTGAAGGCATTCAGTGAACAAGGTGCACCTGCACCACCTTAGAATTAATATATTTAGGAACTAACAAATTATTAAGATAAGGATAATACACACTTTTTTTTATCATCACTTAGCCTAATATATCCAGTGGATTAAGGGCATAATAATTTATCTTATTGATATATGTGATTTAACTTTTTATTACACATAAAACGTATTATCTAATAATAAATATTCTATTTTTGTATTTTTTTCAATAGGCTATGTATAATGCTCTAGATTATTCTCAATTAATAAATTATTTGCTAAGAAACATAACTAGACAAATTATTCTCTTCAACATATTTAATTATTAATGTTTTTAATGTATCATTTCTTTGATGTACGTAATTATATTATTATTGAAAAGTACAAGATTTGTGGCATAAAAAGCATAATAAAACATCATAATATATTCAATAAAACATTTAAACTCATCAATAACATAATTTTTCAAACATGCATTGGTACATGTTTGTTCTCCAAGACTATAAAATCAACCTTATGCACTTAGTAAATGTAATATCTAGACAACTTTTCTCCATAGTTGGGTTTTTCCTACTTCCAAAGTGCAACCATCTTCTTCATACAATGCTTTTTTCCTTCCACATATTGGACAAGAAACATTCATGCCAAACCAAGCACTAGAATTTGAAGACCCATAAGTTGATAATGTTAGATCATGTAAGTCCAATTTAAGGTTAACACAAGTTCTAAATTGTGAAAAGCCCAAAAATGAAAAATATTTATCACTCAATTATTTTATCTTACCTTATAGTAATAAATTTTTACCATCTTGGATACATGGGATAATATATTGGAGATTAAGTGCACATTGTGTTAATCTATGCTAACAATACATTATTACTCCCATGGTGGGATGGGATGAACTCTAATAATCTCAACTTTACAAAAATCGAAAAAACTACATCCCTTATTGTCTATTTCCCTTAATCTGAGGAAGATAATACTAATAGGTATACATTATAATGAGCACTTGCACTCCTTATATATATTTGTTTCATATATTTGGTACCTTGATTAGAATAAATTCCCTCACAATGTGATCAATGGAGATAACTAAAGCAACACCAATCTTAATGATCCAAGTGGTAAATTACAATTCAATATTAAATCCTCTACAAGTGTTTAACTAATCGAAGCTTTCATTGTTTATCTATTTTTTTTAAGGTAAAGGATTAATGGTCCCTAGATTTCATCCCCCACCACATACATAATCAAAGCCCATAAAATCAACAAATTATCCCACTTCCATTTTAGCTCCAACATCATTTCAAGGTAGATTCACTCTCATGGCACCAAGTGCCAATGAATTAAGCATGGAAAAAAGTCCTAGTAACTACTATAAATTGAACCATCAGAGTTTTCTAAAAACTTTGAACATTTTCTCTTCTACAATTGTACACAAAAAAATATTGCATAGTTAGAAGAGATGGATATATTCATATTTTGTTGAGAGATTTATATTATATTGAAAACTATTTAGTATACAATGGTGTACATATAAGTGAACCTATATGAATTTTTGAACAACCAAAGTGTCAAAATATAACATCTAGACACCTAAAATTGTCTAAATGCAACACACATTCCTAATTCATCATAATTCATCATTTTCCTCATTATCTCCTAATTCACCAATTTTAATTAAATAATTCTAATCTTTGATTAAATTCATTATTTTCGTCTATTAATTAAATAATTAATATTATTTGATTAATTCATCATTTTCCTCTAATTCACCTTAATTAAATAATTTAGAATTATTTAATTAATTTCAAATTTCCTCTTACTTCACAATTATATAATTTCTTAATTATTTGATTAACTATTTTCCTCCAAATTGTACATGGCATGTTCCATTTTCAAAAAAAGGAATATTCTCTTTTCAAAATATATTCCCTCCATAAAATATCCCAAACTAATTCCCTTGAAATGAGGAGATATTTTCAATTAACTAGAACTTTCATCAATCCCCCATCATTGATCTTCTCGATCCAATCTCCATCGTTGATTTCAACTTTCAATCTTCACCATTGATCAAAAATTTATGAATTTTATAAAATAAGCCATATCCTCCATTAAAATCATTCACAATGTTCATCATCCTTGAGCATTCATCATTTTTGAGCAATTTGTGAATCAAGATCTTCATCAACAAGCTTTTGCAACATGGGTTATACACAATTAAGCAATCCACATATCAAATTGGCATAATTCAACTATGGGATACTAGGTTTGCATGTTTTCTTTGGGCTAATTAATCTTTTTTTGAAGTGATTTCTTGATTTTAGATTAATTCATTGAAGCATTTACATTCTATTTCATTAGTTAATGGGTTTAATTAATCTTTCCTTAATGGTTGTCTAGGATTTTCTAACCCTAATTTTAAATTCATATAGCAACGTTTTTTATAAAATCGATGCTATTGATGTGCATAGTGACACTTTTAAATACTTTTGACGCTTTTGATAATTGATGATTCTCTATGTTTTGTGATTGTGGGTTACAGTGATGCTTCTATATAGTTATAGCGATGCTTTTGATATGATGTAGCACATTTAATACGACTTCACACTTCTGGCTAGTTACAATGACATTTTGAGGTAAAATGACACTTATGAGGTATATCGATTCTTTTGATTTTATTTACAATGATACTTTTGAATGTTGTGGTAGTACATCTAATTTTGTTCTTTAGATTTTACCCTAACCCTAATGTGTGCCTAATCCATTGACACTAACATGTTTGTGCAACCTTGGCATATGTTGGGACAAGACAAAATAAATCTTAAGACCACTAACAAAATTTTCTTGTGGGATTTCTTTATGCTTTTAATTTTTAAAACAAACACATATTTAAATTTGGGTTTAATTAAAGAAATTGTTTGGTTTGTTTGGTGTGATCTTGGGTACGTGTTCTCTCCCCTTGTTCCTAGTGTGAGCCTGAAGATCAGAAATACCCTCAATTCCAGATTTATGTTCTTTTACCAAAGGACTTTTCTACGCATGTCCTCCCCTTGTGCCTAGTCATCAATTCATTAGAATGTATTAATATTTGGCAGGTGATCTCACTTTAAGTTGACACACCCATTTACTACTAGCTAGGTTGTGAATGTTTGGTGTGTCTTCATTATGCAATACCCATGACACCAAATAGTGTTCTCTTGTTGAAGAAGGCTCATAAAATCATCCTTATTACCTTTGAGTCAATCCTATATGCTATTCTCTATTGTGTGTTATCTCTTTCCAAACCAAACAAATCAAAATCAATCCTCAAAATAGTCAAATTAGTTCAAAACCCTAGGAAAATTTTAG